>OY039079.1:25000-57500 GCA_955850985.1 Elophila nymphaeata | reverse complement strand
ATCGTCCTTATAACCTCTGGGTGCAGTCCCCAGCTTACCCTGGCTGCTGTACGTAACCTTTTGTAGATTCCCAGAGCCCTTTCACAGACTTTTGTGACGTGCGAGTTAAATGTTAGCTTATTATCTATAGTCAGACCCAGTATTCTTATCTCGGTGCAAGCCTCAACTGCAACCCCCCCCATGGTGAGCGCTGGTTCGTCGTATTTGAGTTTTCTAGTAATGGTCATGGCAGCCGTTTTGTGGGCTGCAAACTTCAATTTATTGTCGTTTCCCCAGCGCAACACCCGGTCTAGTACGTTGCTTGCTCTCACCGAGATTTCTGACCCTGAGTCGCCGTCAAAGCCGACTATCACATCGTCCGCGAAGGCCTGGACGTAACATTTTTCTCTTTCTATTGTTCTCAGCAGTGGGTCGATGAGGACGTTCCACAGCAGCGGTCCCCCAATGGAACCCTGGACACAGCCTTTCTCGGTAGTTTTTACTGCGTTGTAGCCCCCATACCTCACTTCTACCTGTCTCCCAGACAAGTAGCTGTCTATGACATTTCTGACGTTGCTTGGGCATCTCTCCTCCCCCAACCTCGCACGCACCTTCGGCCACCACGCGCTGTCAAAAGCTCCTTCTATGTCTAAAGAGACAATGGTAACTATTTTCTTCTCCTTTATCTTCTTGTTAATATATTCTAACAGCGCGCAGAGCGCGTCCTCCGTGCCTCGCTGGGGCATAAAACCAAACTGTCTTGAGCTGATTTTCGGTGTGAGGTGGTATTTTATGCGCTCTATCACCATCTTTTCAAAGACTTTGCCCAGGACAGGAAGCAAGCCAATTGGTCTATATGACTTCACCTGGGAGTAATCCGCCTTCCCCGGCTTTTTGAGAGCCACCACTACCGCTTTTTTCCATGCTCTTGGAAAGCAACCTATTTCTAGGCACTTGTTCGCGATGGCGGTGAATGTCTTTGGGTGTCTCTCAATCGCCCTTCGGCAGATGTCCGCTGTGAAGCCGTCCTCACCAGGTGCTTTCCTTGGGTTGAAACTCCTCGCTGCGCTCAGCGCTTCGTGTTCGGCGAAGGGTGGATCGTCATCGTCTTGTTCTATGTGTTCTCTATTTAGTACCTGCTTCCTGACCCTGGTATGCTCTGGGCTGTCCTCTTCTTCCCTATCGCGCGGGTAGAACCTCTCGGCCAGTAAGTCGGCCGACTCTTGGAGGGTTAGTGTTCTTCCATCCATTACTAATGGCTGGTCCTCCGTCCTTTTTTCCGTGTACTTCATGACCCTATAAATACCGTCCCACACCGTTTCCCTATCTTGTCTTTGGCAGAAGCTCTTCCAGCTGTCTGTCTGTGCCTTTTTTACAGCCTCTTCATATTTTTCTTTTTCTTCTAGGTACTCCCGGACCACCTTCTCTCTACGTACAGGGGCTGCGCATCGGACTCTCCGCTTCTTCGTAGCAACGCTTCGCTTCTGCCTGAGGAGATCGTCGGACCACCACGGCGGGGTAAGTTTTTGCATCCTCTTTTTTGATGGTATGTGTTGTGTGCATGTTTGTGTTATTATGTGTGTGTATGTGTCAACTGTCTGTTCTAACTGTGTCGTGTGTGTAATGCTGTTTATTGTGTCTGTGTTTATGTTGTGTGTGCTAAGAAGTTGGGTGAGTTTGTCATCAAACTCCGCCCAACTTGCCTTTTTTGTGTTATAAATGCGTGTGGTGCGTTGTATGCTTACACTGCTCCCTTTTTCCATGCATAGGTCGTAGAGCAAGGCGTTGTGGTCCGATCCTGTGATGTCGCTACTTACTCTCCAGTTTTCTATCTTCCTCAGGAGGTCCTCGGAGCATGCCGTCACGTCCACTACACTGGTGTATCTTATCCCACCCCTGCACGTTTCGAAGGTTGGTATGTTCCCCGTGTTCAGTACCTGAAGTTTTAGCTCGTGCAGTGTTGCTGCCAGGTCTTGCCCTCTGTTGTCAGTTTTTCCGCTTCCCCACCAAATGCTTTTAGCATTTACATCTCCGCCTACAATGATGCTGCGCGATCCTAGGGTCCTAACTATTCTGGTTAGCTGGTCCAGGTACGGGTCGATCTGGGTTCCGGGTTCGAAGTAACAGGACACCGCGTTTACATACCATTCTTTAGTGTGGATTTTCACTGTCACTATGTTCTCGGTTGTGAATTGTGGGTATGGGTCCACTTGAAGGGAGTCATCATAGACTGCTATCGCTGCTTTTGTTGTGTTAGCACCTTCTTTCTGGACCTGGTATATCCTCGCGGTTCCACTCGTCTGCAACTTCCCCGTCCTCCCCGTATACGGTTCTTGTACCAGCGCCAGGGACAGTCCTCTCCTCTCTGCCTCTATATGCAGCTCCATTGTGGCCTCCCTTTTACGCTGTAAATTCGCTTGTACTATTTTGTACTTTTTGGTGGGGTTGCTCTGTATAGTGTTTATTACTGAGGCGATGTTAACAATATGCGACTCTAGCCCTCGCCAGCTTGTCCCACCTCTGTCTTACTGGGCAACTCTCGCTAAACGCGTTGTGTCGCCCTTCCCCTTGATTATTGTGCCTACAGTTTATGCAGTCAGGTGCCATACTTAGTGCTAGTTGTTCGCACTTATCTCTTTTGTGCGAGCCCCCACAGTGACTGCACTTTTCAACTGTGTCCTTGCAGTATTTCCGGCCGTGCCCGTAGCCTAAGCAGATCGAGCACTGGATCAGAGGAGACTGGTCCTCCACTCTCACTCGTTGGATGTCTACCCGAAGTGTCCCCTGTTCCAGCGCTCTCCTCCATATTTGGGGCGATACCGTGAGTACCACGTTCCCCTGGTGGGGGTTCCTTGCCTTCCTTCTGTACTTCACTTCCACTCTGTCCTCTTCCTTGCTGAGGCCATGAAAGAGGCTCCCATTCTGGCTCCTCAGGGCTCGGACGATGTCTTCGTCCGTGTTGCTTTGCAGCACGTCTCTGAGGACCAGAAGGGGGTCCCGGTTCCTGACCTCTTCTACGTTTAGCCCTCCTTCTTTTTTCTCTAATTTCTTTTTCACGCTTTCCCTTTCTTCCTTCGTCTTGCATCCTATTATCACTTTCCTATCTTTCGTTTTCCTGATTCTATCTATCTCCATGCTTCCCTCGTTCTCTCTCGCTATCTTTCTTACCCTCTCTATTATCTGTTCACCTGTCTCTGTTTCATCCTTCGCCGTTACTACCATCGAGTGCAGCGCCGGTGTTACTGTGGCGGCCGCAATAGCTGAGGTCCTTGCTGGGCCCTTGCTCACCACGCTCGCGTAAGTAGCAACTTCTTTTATTTTCTCCTTGTGTTCATCCAGTGCTCTTTTTAACTCTTCCATCTTTCCCTCATGCTCTTTCAGTCTTTCATCTCTTTCATTCCTCATCTTTTCCTCCTGTTTCTTAAGCCTTTCATCTCTTTCTTTCATCTTCTTTTCCTCGTACTCTTTCAGTCTTTCATCTCTTTCATTCATTATCCTTACCATTCTTTCTATCATTTTTTCCTCTCCTTTTCCTCTTTCTACTGCTGCTTGTTCTGCTTCCTTTTTTACATCTTCTGCCTTATTCTTTCCTTTCGTAATCCCCAGTCTTTCTTCTTCTGCTTCTTTCACCAGACCAAACAGTTCATTAAACGTGGCATCCAAGCATCCCCCCATTTGCAGCGTTAGTATTCCGGTTCCTTCCAAGTATGTTGCCGCTCTTATAATGGTATCGTACGCAGTTTGCATTCTTCGCGTCCGTATTTCTTCGGCAGCTTGTATTTTTCGTGCCCATACTTCGACTGGCTCTGCATCCTTGGGGCCTCTCCGCGTGGCTGCTCGCGTAACCGTTTTATCCCTCGGTATCGTCTCCCGCTCTCCAGCTCTCGTCCTGGTCCTTGATGTATAGGGTCTCGGGTCAGGTTGCGCTTCAGGGGTTCTACTAACCCTGGTGTCTATTTTGTTTATACTAGTGGGAGTTCTAGGTGTCGCCATTATGTTGGAGGAGTGTGTCACCTGTATATGTGTCAATATATTTTTCCTAGTACTTAGGAAGGGTCCTACCTTACTTTTTACTCCTATTGTCAATTAGTGTATTGTCGCTTTATATTTTGTGTCCAGCACAAGTCAATTTGGGTTATGTGGTCAAGAAATAGGTGTAAAATTAAAGACTATAAGTGTAATGGTTATAACCTGGATAACAGGGTGTGTCCTAAATTATATACACTTATGCGACGGTTAGATGTTTGTAAATCTAAAGCGCTTTACGTGTCTTGCCTTTTCTGGTATTAAAATTTCGAAAATGTCGATTTTGCAACTCTTGGGGGGGAGGGGGGGGAGTAACGTGAAAGGTCTCTAGCCCTCGTTGTAGAGCTCGCCGAGACCTTTTCCCAGACCCCTCGCACGTCCCGCTACGACTGATAGCCCCCGAGATACCCAAGTCCAAAGATTCGGGTTTTTGCGAAAACCCAAAAACCCGAAATCTTCAACCGGTCGTAACTCGGGAACTATAAGCCGCAGAGAGCCGGGGTTTCGACTTTTCGTCGGGGCTCGGTGTCCTCTATGACCCCCCAACCTCGGCTTGGTGGGTTTTGCCGAGGTGAGCAATGGGCTATTTGCCCACTGGGGTCTGTAGGGGTCGGCGGGGGACCAATCCCGACGAAAACCCGAATTTCCTACGCCCAATAGTTTGGGAGCTACGCCAAGTCAAAGTTTCGTCGATGACGAGTAGGGTGTAAAAACTCCAACTTTGACCACGCGTTTCTCCGGCGCTATTGGGGGCAGATCCGGGGTGTTTGGGGTTTCTGGAGTCGGCTCGGCGAGGCCTACCCCTATCTGGTGTTAGTTTCACCCCAAAAGTTGATGCTCGAATTTTGGGTTTTTGGGGGTCGGATCCTATAGTAATTGATGTCCCAAGTCCTCTATCCGAGACCGCGTGTTCGTGAGACCTATAGCGGCTGAGTTATTGCACGCCGACACTTTGTCGGCATTCGATTTTGGGGTGTCGGCGAAAATTCGGCACCCTATATCTCGGCCCCTATTGGTCGTAGAGACCTGGGGTTTCCTTGGGGGGGGTTGGCGGGCTTCCGGGCGTCGTATGCAACCCTCAAATGAGGTCGCGAAGGGTGAGGTGGAGTTTGCCCTTTTTGAGGTTGCGGATGGCTGGTAAATGCTGCCCCCTGTACTCCCTCGAAAACCCGAAGTCTCTAGGACCACCACATACAAAGATATGCAGGGTTGAAGTTAAAACCCCGAAAACCTAAAATGGCCGCCGGGCTCGAAATTCTGAATATAGGCGCCAGGGGGGTGGTGTTTGGGCTTGTTGGAGCTCTCGGTGGATGTTTGGAGCTGCCCCTGTACTCTATTTCACCTTCCAACGCCCTGCTACCCCTATACTCAAAAATACGAGTTTCAAAAATTTACAGCACAAAAACTATTATGTTTATTTACAAATTTGAAACGCCAAAAAATTCTTACTACTAATATCTATGATATAACTAAATTTTAGAGTCCTACCCCTCGTACAACTATTTTTAAAATGAGGGGGTAGTTTTTGTCGGATTTTTAAAAATTTATATCTCCGGGGCTATTTGTCCGATTTTGATTTTGTTTTCGGATTTAGGTAGGTCCTAGTGCACCCTACCTACTTTAATTCATGACCCCGGGGGTCTCGATATAAATTTTTAAAATAAAAAATTTTTGAAAAAATTTAAAGTTTAAAAAATTTTTGCTCAGCTGCTATTGCTCCGATTTTCGGTCTAGTGGTGTCAGCGGCTTCGTCTCGGCCCTGCGCTCCCAGCCGCACCCTCTTCTTCTCCCGGCTCCTCCTGGATCACCGACCACGTGTTTGAGGTTATTTCGGAAAAACCCGAATAACCCCGTGGCCAGTGGGAATTCTGGAGAACTGATTTCGCCCTCGGGTGGGGGGCGCCAAGACGCTTATAACGACACTTTGCACTTAAAGCTCACTGCACTGCATCCAAGGATATTGCACTTTTTGTGGTCTTTTTTGCACCGACCACGTGTTGAAAAATCACTTTTAATTCTATAAACAATTAACGCGCACTCCGATCTTTGCGCGGTTTTCGCAGGTGTGTAGCGCGGATTTTTACGGATCTTTTGATGTGCCGCACTTGGTGATACACCCCGGATTTACCACTTTTGTAAATTTATTTCTGACTTTTGTCACTCGGACGCGCGCGGTCAGGTTGGGAGTCCAATGAGACTGATGGGTTAGGTTAGGTTAGGTTAGGTTAGGTTAGGTTAGGTTAGGTTAGGTTAGGTTAGGTTAGGTTAGGTTAGGTTAGGTTAGGTTAGGTTAGGTTAGGTTAGGTTAGGTTAGGTTAGGTTAGGTTAGGTTAGGTTAGGTTAGGTTAGGTTAGGTTAGGTTAGGTTAGGTTAGGTTAGGTTAGGTTAGGTTAGGTTAGGTTAGGTTAGGTTAGGTTAGGTTAGGTTAGGTTAGGTTAGGTTAGGTTAGGTTAGGTTAGGTTAGGTTAGGTTAGGTTAGGTTAGGTTAGGTTAGGTTAGGTTAGGTTAGGTTAGGTTAGGTTAGGTTAGGTTAGGTTAGGTTAGGTTAGGTTTTTTTTTTTTTTTTTTTTTTTTTTTTTTATACGCTATGCTACGTCCTCCAACTTAATCGGAGCTTTTGGTATGACTTCACTTTTCATGCTAGTTCTCTCTGGTGTGCCTCTCGCACTTTCATTCCTCATACTGTGTCTTTCTAGTATACATCGTCTTTTGTGCTGCTGCTAATTGCTTCTCTTCTTACCATCATCCTATTCTAATTACTTAATATTATGTACTGGGGTGAATGATTTACATGCTGGGTTCATTTATTTTGCTTGCCTTTAAATATTACATTTGTTACATTTATTACTTATCTATTATACATTTCTTGTTATATTCATTACGTCAATTTACAATATATTATATTCTTTGCATTACATTACATTACAATATTTTCATTACATTAATTTATTACATTACATCATATATTATTTGGCTTATTATTGTTACATTATTTACATTTGTTACATTCCTTACGCTATATTGCACACATTACATTCATTATATAATTGTTTCATTATATATATTATCTAATTACACAGCTTATTATATTTTTACACAGTTCTGTTGCTATTTCTATATTTTACTTTGCTTATTTATTACATTATTGTTTCTTATGTACTATTTCTTTATTTTTGGCTTTTTACGACATCATTACTATTATCTATTTAGTGCTATCTTACCTATATTACTTATTGCACTATTGTACACTTATCTACTATTGTTTACATTCTAATTTCCTATTAATTGTTCTGCGGAGATGATATTATTATTTATTATTATATACTTGGTTAATTTTATACTATTATTTACTGAATGTTATTTAATTATTTGTTTTATTTCTGGATTTATTATATTTGCTGCTCCCTTTTTTATGCATACTTACCAATGTTTTATACATTGGTAAGTGCATTGGTTGCATATTTTATTGGATTTG
Organism: Elophila nymphaeata; assembly: GCA_955850985.1. Lineage (NCBI taxonomy): Eukaryota > Metazoa > Arthropoda > Insecta > Lepidoptera > Crambidae > Elophila > Elophila nymphaeata. The sequence continues at coordinate 50,020 of OY039079.1, read as the reverse complement.
TGTGTTGCTTACTATTTTTCGTTGTTGCAGCTAACGTTGCATACATGCGAAATTGTTTGCTATGTTATGTGATATGCTGTTGTGTGTTATTGTGTACTAGTGTGTTGGTGTGTTTTTATGTTACGAGGTTTTCTGCTTGTATTTCGTATATGCAGCTTATGTTGCATATATCGAAATTTGTTGCTGTGTGTTATTTTGTGTATTTAGATTTATTGTATTTATTATTACTATTTCTATTATTTATATTGTCATTTTTATTTAATATTATCATTATTGTATTATTATATTATTATATTATATTATTTTATTGGTGTGTGTCTGTGTTTGTTTATTAGTGTTGTGCTTGTGTTAACTGTATGCTACTTTAGCCCGTGCTATACTGTCCCACTTGCGTCGGACAGGACATCCCGGGCTAAATGCGTTGTGTGCTGTGTTTTTATATTTTTCTAATGTGCAATTTACGCAGGTAGGCATGCTATGTTCCCTAGCGTTACAGCAGTCAGCCTGCTTATGTTCCCCGCCGCAGTGCCCGCACACCTCTTTTTCTGCTGTGCAGTGTCTGAGGGTGTGGCCGTATCTCAGGCACCTCGAGCACTGCACCAGGGGGGACTGGTCATCCACCCTTATCTTCTGTACGTCAATGTGCAATACTCCTCGTTTTATTACTCTTTGCCAGACCGTGGGTGAGACAGAGAGGACTACATGGCACATCTGTTGGTTCCTGGTACGCTTTCGATACTTTATCTGCAACTTCTTTTCTTCTTCATGGAGACCATGGAAGACATCCGGGTTCTGTCTGATCATGGCTTCAGTGATATCACTGTCGCCCTGACCATTCAGAACATCCCTCATGATGATCAGCGGGTTTCTGTTCTCCATGATCTCCACTTCGAATTTATGCTTCTCTGCTTTGTTGAGTAGGTCTTTGATGGTATCTCTAGCGTCCAGGGTGCCACAACTTATTATGACATTTCTGTCCTTCGCCTTCCTTATCCTCTCTATCTCAACCACGCCTTCCGCTTCTCTAATCATTTCTCTTATTAGCGTGATGGTCTCTTCCCCGCTGAGGTCGTTGCTCTTGTTATTTATCAGGATCGAGTGGAGCGTTTTCCTTATGTTGCAGGTTTCTTCTTCCTTTTCTTCCCTAACGTGCCATTTGGGTTCGTTTCGCGACGTTTGTGCTTTATTTTCTACTTTTATCTTCTCTACTGTTTCGATTAGTTTTCTCTCCATCTCTTCCACTTTGTTTGCGAACTTTTCCATTTCTCCTATGATCTTGTTTTCAACGATGGCTTCCATCTTCTCTAAATGTGTCCCCATTTCTGTTATGTGCTGTTCCCTTTTGTTGTTTTGCTCCTCCAATTTTTCTGCAAGTAACTCTATGTCTTTGTTTACTGCGAACTGCCTTCGGAAGCCATCGTTTTCCTTGTCGCGTTGTTTGTGCTCATACGTGATGGCTTCCCATCTTTCTCTTTCTCTGGTGTACTTCTCCATATATTCTTCCAGTTTCTTCTGCAGTGCTTCCTCCTGATTGGTACGCTCCATACACTTGATCTCATCCTTATAGTCTTCTATAATCTCCTGCAACGCTTCTATTTTTGCCTGCGACTCTTCGTATCTCATTTCTACATTTTCAAGTTGCCTGTAGGTCTCCTTTATGGATTCCTTGTCCTTTCTCCACGCTCGATCCTCTAGGAGAGCTGAGTTTTCCCTAGAAAGTTTTGCTACGTCTTTTTTCAGGTCGTGTAACCTCCCTTCATCATTGTTTTTCTGCTTTAGTTCCGACTCAGCTCTCTCTAGTTTGTCCCTCAGCTCTTTTACCTCTTCGGCTTGCTGTTCTTGTGCTGAGAGGTGTTCTTTTTCCCCTGTCTCCTTTCCTATCTTCCGTCCTGCTTTATAAATCCTGTCTACAGTCTTGACTATTTCTGTCACTATATCTTTCTTTACTTCCCTTTCCGAGAGTCTCTTCATGGCTTTTCTGAAGTCATCAAAACATCCCTCCATCTCTTCTTCGCCCTTACTTTTCCGGTCGTGGTTTATTTTCGGTGTGATGGTCCTAACTTCTTTGTCAATATCCTCACACCTGGGGCTCTCGGCTGCCTGTGCTGTCGCCTTCTTCTTGGCTCCAGCTCTTGTAGTTGTAGTTGTTGTTTTGGGAGTTCTGACGGTAGCCATTTTGGAGGTACGCGCAGCGTGTCAATTTGGCTATGGTGGTGTCTACGTGTATTGTGTAGTGTAGAGTGCGTCCCCTTCTTTGACCAGTCAAATTGGGGGTGTTCTTGAAGCGTGGGGTGGAGGAAAGCTCTTAAATAAGAGTTTGCTCACCCCAGCGCCCACTCACTATTGGTGTAGTACCACCTGTCTACGTGTCCTATCTACCCTGTATAGGGGGGTTATATGTTGTGTCTAATTTTAATGAATAAATAATTTAATTTACGTGTAAATTGATGGATTATAATAATAATTGAATTATAATTAAATTAAATTAAATTTAAATGGGGATAAAATTATGATAGAATTGAATAAGATTAAAATTAAATTGGAGGAATAAATTATAATAGTCAATTCAATTATTATTAAGTTAAAATTATTAATTTGGTCGCCCTGTATAGGGGGGTCAAACTTATACCTAGCTGTACCCTGTAAAGGGGGGTGTCAATATCCTATTTAAACAGTTTTAAAAAGTTTTTCACGGTCAAAAGTGCGGTTTAGTCGATTTTTGAGTTTTAGGGGGGTGGGGGGGGGGGGTGGCGCGTATGGTCTTAGGCCCTTGTTATAGAGCTCGCCGAGACCTTTTCCCAGACCCCTCGCACGTCCCGCTACGACTGATAGCCCCCGAGATACCCAAGTCCAAAGATTCGGGTTTTTGCGAAAACCCAAAAACCCGAAATCTTCAACCGGTCGTAACTCGGGAACTATAAGCCGCAGAGAGCCGGGGTTTCGACTTTTCGTCGGGGCTCGGTGTCCTCTATGACCCCCCAACCTCGGCTTGGTGGGTTTTGCCGAGGTGAGCAATGGGCTATTTGCCCACTGGGGTCTGTAGGGGTCGGCGGGGGACCAATCCCGACGAAAACCCGAACTTCCTACGCCCAATAGTTTGGGAGCTACGCCAAGTCAAAGTTTCGTCGATGACGGGTAGGGTTGTAAAACCTCCAACTTTGACCAGGCGTCTCTCCGGCGCTATTGGGAATAGCTCCGGGGTGTTTGGGGTTTCTGGAGTCAGCTCGGCGAGGCCTACCCCTTCCTGTTGTTAGTTTACCCCTAAAAATCGATGCGCGAATTATTGACCTTTGAGGGTCGGACCCTCTAGGATTTGGTGTCCCTCGTTCCCTATTGAAAACCGCGCGTTCGTGGGAGCTATAACGGCCGAGATATCGCCTGCCGACACTTTGTCGGCATTCAAAAATGAGGTGTCGGCGAAAATTCGGCACCCTATAACTCGGTCCCTATTTGTCGTAGAGACTTGGGGTTTTCTCGGGGGTGGTTGGTGAGCTTCCGGGCGTCACGTGCAACCCTCAAATGGGGTCGAAAAGGGTGAGGTCGAATTTACCCTTTTTGAGGCCTCGATTGGCTAGTCGGTATTGCCCCCTATACACCCTTGAAAACCCGAAGTCCCTAGGATCACTATACACGAAAATATACAAGCTTAAAGTTAAGACCCGAAAAACCTAAAATGGCCGCCGGGCTCGAATTTCTGAGTATAAGCGCCAGGGGGGTGGTGTTTGGGCTTTTTGGTGCTCCCGGTAGGTGTTTGGGGCTGCCCCTGTGCTCTGCTTCACCCTCCAACACCCTGTTACCCCTACACTCAAAAACCCGATATTCAAAATTTTATAACTCGGAAACTACTTAATATATCTACAAAATTTAAAAGCCAAAAAATAATTGAAACTAATATCTAATTATTTACAAAATTTTAGATCTCTACCCCTCCCGCAACTATTTTTAAAATGAGGGGGTAGTTTTTCCAAGATTTTTAAAAATTTGTAACTCCGGGGTTATCAGTCCGATTGTAATTCTGATTGCAGTTTCGGGTAGGTCTTGGTGAACTCTACCTACTTTAATTCAAGACCCCGGAGGTTCCCATACAAATTTTTAAAATAAAAAATTTTTGAAAAAATTGAAATTTTAAAAATCTAAAACTCAGCTTGCAACTGTCCAATTTTCGCTCCAGTGGTGTCGGCGACTTTGTCTCGGCCAGCTGCACCCGGCCGCACCCTCTTCTTCTCCCGGCTCCTCCTGGATCACCGACCACGTGTGAGAGGTTATTTTGGAAAATCCAAAATAACTCCGTGGCCAGTGAATATTTCGGCGAGCCGAATTCACCCTCGGGTGGGGGGCGCTGAGGCGCTTCCGGCGACGTGTCGCACTAAATTCTCACTTCACTGATTGGGAAGATATAACGAATTTTGTGGTCTTATTTCACTGACCACGTGTCGAAAAAACACATTAAATTCAATAAAAAATTCACTTCAACTCCGATTTCACTGCGGATTTCACCGGCGCGTAGCGCGGATTTTTGCGCTTCTTTTGGTATATAGCACTTGGTGATACACACTGGATTTACCACTTTTATAATTTATTTTGTGATTTTTGTCACTCGGACGCGCGCGGTCAGGTTGGGAGTCCAATGAGACTGCTGGTTAGGTTAGGTTAGGTTAGGTTAGGTTAGGTTAGGTTAGGTTAGGTTAGGTTAGGTTAGGTTAGGTTAGGTTAGGTTAGGTTAGGTTAGGTTAGGTTAGGTTAGGTTAGGTTAGGTTAGGTTAGGTTAGGTTAGGTTAGGTTAGGTTAGGTTAGGTTAGGTTAGGTTAGGTTAGGTTAGGTTAGGTTAGGTTAGGTTAGGTTAGGTTAGGTTAGGTTAGGTTAGGTTAGGTTAGGTTAGGTTAGGTTAGGTTAGGTTAGGTTAGGTTAGGTTAGGTTAGGTTAGGTTAGGTTAGGTTAGGTTTTTTTTTTTTTTTTTTTTTTTTTTTTTTTTTTTTTTTTTTTTTTTTATAATGCTACACTACCCCTGATGTGTATCAGAGCCTATTCTATACTTTTCTTTCATGCCAGTTCTCTCTTTTATGCCTCTCGTACTTTCATTCCGCATACTGTTATCTTTCTTGCATTCATCTCTTTCTTTCTTTATGCTATCTACTATTTCTAATCTATTTGTTAGTCTATTTCGGGTATGGTTTCTTTTATTTAAATAAAATACTGCTTTTGTTTATTGTCTACATTTGTACATCTTATTCTATTACATTATTGAGGCTTAATCTATTACATTTTATATCTATATATTTATACATTTTTCATCTTGTTTTGATACATTCTGATATCTTAATCTAACACATTATGATATCTTAATGGTGTTTTACTATGTTTTTCTCCATTTTGCAACATTTTACCTTCCTTCTTACGTTTACAATAATTTTATTATCTATTTCTTACATTATTCATCTTAATCTATTACAGTTTCCTTATTCTCTATTACATTCTTAGACTTTTTCTTATTCTAGTATCCTATGCCTAATTATTTATATTGAGTCTTGTTATATAGGCTTGGTATACATTTTGCTTTATTTATTTTGAAATTTTTTCTTAGATTTGTTACTATTGTTAATACTATTGTGCTTTGTGCTTTGTGTTTTTTATTTTGTTTTAATTGACTCCCTTTTTTGCTTGTAATTTTGTGTGCTCTGTGTATCGTTATGCTAGGACCGGGTATACTGCATTATACTCGCCTAGCATTTTTATTTGTTTCTTTTTATTACCTTGTCTGCTGCTCTTGTTACGAAGTCAATGAACTCCGTACGTACTTTCTTATCTTGCATTATTTCTTTTATACAGTCTCTTTCAATCTTCATTCCCATCTTTTGCTCACATTCATACCTATCACGCTCGTTTATTGGGCACTCGGTGATTATGTGCAAGACCGTCTCCTCCTTTTCAGGGTCACAGGTGCACGAGGGACTCTCCCTGCACTTGAACCTATTCAGGTATTGGGCGAACCCCCCGTGCCCCGTCAGCACCTGAGTGAGGGTCCCTGCTGGTTTTAGTTTTCGCACTACGCGATAGGCGGTTATCGCGTCTGGAAGGAATAGCTTCGTCCCGGAGGCGGTCGTACCAGACACGTACCTCTCGTCCCACTCGCGGAGCGACTCCATCCGTATGTGTCGCTTCGCGAACGAGACGGGACACCGGTCGTAGTCAGGCCCCCTTCGAGACGAGGCCTCCGCTGCCTCCTTAGCCAGCTGATCCGCTCGCTCGTTGCCTGGAAGCCCGGCATGTGCCTTGATCCAGTGCAAGGATATTTCCTTGCCCTGGTCCAACGCACGCCCGATATTTTTCCTGGCTTCGAGCGCCAGACGGTGAAGCGACCCCTGGTTCACCACTGTTTCCAGTGCGGATCTTGAGTCACTGTAGATGCCATAGGTCGCTTCACCCCTCTTGAGGATCTCGCTTGTGGCCCGGTGTATGGCCAGGAGCTCCGCTTGGAACACTGTGCAGTACGCGGCAAGGCATAGCTTGACACACCTGGTCTCGGCCCCCTCCTTCCATATGGAAAGAGCAGCTCCGACCCTTCCGTCAATTTTGCTGCCGTCAGTGTATATTTGCACTGCCTGCCCAGTGTTACTGTCCAGAGATTCTTGATTTCTGTGACTTGCGAAGCTCATGTCCACACACCCGGCCGGATGTGGAAGCTCCGTGTAGCACGCCACGCCCTCCATTTCCCTATCGTCCGGCAGCGCATCCGTCGTCCCTTTTCTTGCCTCGTACAGAGCAGCTACCTCTCGTATTCGGAGGTCTAGGGGAAGCAATCCGGTGAGCGCCAACGCGGAGTGAAGCGAGACCGTGCGGTACGCCCCACAGAGCTTCTGTGCGAAACCTCTTTGTACAGCTGCGAGCTCCTTCTGCATTCCCAGCTTTCGCGTTGCTCCCGCCCATGCTACTGCTGCATAGGTTATCGTCGGCTCCACTGCAACTGTGTAAATGGTCCTAGTGATTTCGGGGTTCAACCCCCATGTGACCTTAGCCGCTCTGTTTAGTTGGCGGTATATCCCGAGTGCCTTCCTACATACGTTAGTGACATGGGTTTTGAAGGTGAGCGCGCGGTCGATAGTAAGGCCCAAGATTTTTAGGTCCTTCATTCCTATGACTTCCTTACCGCCCATGGTGAGTCGTGGTTCATCGTAGACAAGTTTTCTTGTTATTGTTAACGCTCCGGTTTTATGCGGTGCAAACCTTAACTTGTTTTCGCGTCCCCACTGCCAGACTCTTTCCAGGGCTAGGTTCGCCGCCCGCGCTATCTCTCCGCCCGTCTCACCTTCAAAAGCCATAACCACATCATCCGCAAACGCCTGACAATAAATTCCCTTTTTCTCCATCTCTTTCAAAAGTGGGTCGAGCAGGAGGTTCCACAAGATGGGACCCCCCACCGACCCCTGGATGCATCCTTTCCCTGTCTTCCTTTCCACTTTCATACCTGCGTAACGGAGCTCCACTGTTCTGTTGTTTAGGTAACTGTCGATAACCCTTCTCAGATTGACAGGGCATTTTGTTTCTGCTAGCCTAACTCTTATTGCCGGCCACCAGGCGCTATCGAAGGCCCCCTCTATGTCCAACGAGATCAGGGTGATAATTCGCCTGCGCGCAAGTGAACTTCTCACCCTATCCATAAGGGCACAGAGGGAGTCTTCGGTGCTCCTCTGCGGCATAAACCCGTATTGCCTTTTACTCATTTCCGGTATTATGTGCCACTTTATCCTATTCATAATGAGTTTCTCGGCAATCTTCCCCAGTACCGGTAGTAGCCCTATGGGTCTGTATGATTTTGGATGTGTATAATCTTCTTTGCCCGGTTTTCTGAGGACGATTACTGTGGCCCTTTTCCACGTCGTTGGGAAATGTCCCATTTCCAGGCATTTGTTCATGATGGTCTGAAATATTTTTGGGTTAGTTTTTATTGCCGCTCCACATATATCCGCCGTAAACCCGTCCGAGCCTGGTGCTTTCTTCGGGTTAAACCATTGTGTTGCTTGTTTAATTTCATACTCCGTAAACGAAGGATCATGAGTCTCTCCATGTTCCATGTCGTTTACCTTCTCTGCTTTTCCTCTGCAACTAGTGTGTATGGCTTCCTCTCCACTTGACTCGTCTCCAGGGTAGAAGAGTTCCGCTAGCCATTCAGCTGATTCATTTCGTGATAGCATTCTTCCATCCTTTTTTAACGGTAGGTCTTCCTTTCTTTCTTCTGTCTTTTTCATCACTCTATATATTCCCTGCCATACTGTCTCTCTATCTTGCTTCTCACAGAATTCCTTCCAGCTCCTCACCCTTGCATTCTTCTCCTCTTGTTCATACTTCTCTTTCATTTGCAGGTATTCTCCCACTACCTTCGCGCGTCTCACCTGTGCTGCATACCTGATTCTTCTTCTGTACGTCACCACCTGCTTCTTCATTTTGCTCAGTTCTTCGGACCACCACGGTAAGGTGAGTTTTTGTTTGTGTTTTTTGTGTGGTATAGTGTTTGTGCATGTCTGTGTTATTATATCTGTATATGTATCTATTAACTTATCTAATTCTACTGCATTTTGTATTGTTTCTATTCTATTTTCATTTATGTTTTTGTCTGCGAGTAACTGGGTAATTTTATTCTTAAAATCACTCCAGTTAGCTTTCTTTGTATTATATATTCTTGTTGTGTTAATGTGTAGTGTTTGTGTTTGTTTGTGTGTTGGTGTTGTTATTGTGTATGTGATGGCGTTGTGGTCCGAACTAACTAGGTCTCGATCGACTTTCCAGTCGATGATTCCTGGCAGTAGGTCTTCTGAGCAGGCAGTGATGTCTACTATGCTGGTGCATGTTCGGCCTTCGCGCTCTATTTCGAAGGTGGGGATGTTTCCAGCATTAAGTATTTGTAGGTTCCTTTCATTCACCATGTTCGCAATTGTTTCTCCTCTCACATCTGTCCTTTTGCTACCCCACCATATGCTTTTGGCGTTTGCATCCCCCCCGATCAACACCCTTCCGGGGCCAGTTTGCTCCATTATCTTGTCCAGGTGCTGTAAATATGGATCAAGAGGGGTATTTGGCTCGAAATAAAAAGACACAATCGTCACCCACCAGGCACCAATGCGGATCCTCACCACTGCGATGTTGTTCGTGGTAAGTTCTGGGTACTGTTCTACTTCAAGATTGTCGTCAAACACTATAATCGCTGTTTTTACTATACCCTCTCCCTGTATGGTGCTCTGGTAGGTCCGAACGGCCCTGTGTTCTTTTAACTTTCCCGTATTGCCAGTGTATGGCTCTTGGACGAGGGCCAATGCTGTCTTTCTTTTGCCTGCTTCTACATATAGTTCGCTGGTAGCTAGATGTTTTCTTTGCAAATTGGCTTGTATTACCTCGTATTTGCATATGGTGGGCTCTCTTTCATTCTCATTCATATTTCCTTTCTTTCTTACATTCTTATTGCTTTCGTCGCCTTTAGCAATACGCAACCCTGGCTCGTGCCAATGCATCCCATCTCTTCCTTATTGGGCACTCTTCTGAGAATGCATTGTGTGCTGTTTCCCTTAGGTTGGCCTCGCAGCAGTTGGTGCAGGTCGGTGGGGCTCCAGTGATCACGTCTGGGCATTTCGCTTTCATGTGAGGTCCTCCACAGTGGCTGCATTTCTCAATTTCTTCTTTGCAGTATTTTCTACCGTGTCCGTATCCCAGACACATGGAGCACTGTACGAGCGGGGATTGGTCCTCCACTTTGGCTCGTTGCATACCCACATGGAGCGCCCCTCGATCCATGGCCCGTTTCCACAGCGTTGGTGACACTGCCAGGACTATATGTCGCTCCCACTGGTTGCGCGCTCTCCTTTCATACCTGATCTCCATTCTTTCCTCCTCCTTGTCCAAGCCTCGAAACAGGTCCCCGTTCTGGCTCCTTAGGGTCTCACAGATGTCCTCTTTTGGGGTCAGCTTCAGGACGCTCTTTAGAACCAGAAGGGGGTCCTTGTTTGGTAGCTCTTCCACTATCAATCCACTTTCTTCCTTTTCTAATCTTTCTTTCACTTTTTTCCTATCTTCTTTTGTTCTGCAGCTAATTATAATCTTCCTATTCTTCGTCTTTCGTACGTTCTCCACTTCCACTCCTCCTTCTTTCGCTCTTATTGCCTTGGCTGCTTTCTCTAATACCTGTTCCCCGGTCTCTGTCTCGTCTTTCCCAGTGACGACCATGGTGTGCAGTGGGGTTGCCGCAGTTTTTGTTCGTCCTCCGCTCACCACACTCGCATAGGTAGCAACTTCTTGCATTTTGTCCTTATGCTCATTTAGCATTCTTTTCAACTCTTCCATCTTTTCCTCGTGCTCCTTCAGCCTTTCATCCCTTTCATTCATCATCTTTTCCATTTTTACTAACATCTTTTCCTCTCTTTTTCCCATCTCATCTGTTGTTGGTTCTACATTCTTTTTTACACTCTCAACATTCTTCGTTTCTTTCATTATTTTCATTCGTTCTTCTTCCGCTTCCTTCACCAGACTGTACAACTTGTCAATTGCCTTTTCTACCCCCTCCTTTATCTCCGTTTTTAAGTTTCGCGACTCTTTTAGGTTCTTCTTCGCTGACGTGACCGCGTTAATAGCTTCTTGCAGTCTTCGTGGTCGTTTTTCTATAACTGCTCCTTTAGGGCTCGTCAGCGTAATTGTCCTATCTTTACGTCCTTTCTCCCATTCGCCGATACTTGTCCTGACCCTTGATGTAGAGGGTCCCGAGTCAGGTCTAGCTTCAGGGGTTCTACTGATCCTGGTGTCCATTTTGCTCATGCTTACGGGAGTCCGTGCTGTCATTTTTTGTTGGAGGTGAGTGTCAAGTGTAGGTGCGTGAGTGTGTAAATTTGTGAGTGTATATTTTATGTGTCCTGCACAAGTCTTTTAAAATAGTTGTTTTAGTAGGCAAAGGCCTACTAGTCTTGTCCTATTATAGTTTTGGCCGTGTATAAGGCGGCTAGTGTCTTAATCCTAGTAGTTATACCTTGTAGTGGGTATTTTTGGGTCAAAAATTTTTTCTATCGTTTTTGGCCGTAGTGTTCGTTTTTGTTTTGTTCTGTGTTTTGCCCCACTATGGGCTAGTCCTATTAACCCTATAACTCTTTTTTATTTTCCGATTCGGTCAAAATTCTTAAAGTTGTGGCCAATTGACTGTTTTTCGCGGGTAGGGGGGGGGGCTTAAGTGTAGCGCGCTGGGTATTATGCCCTTGTTTTAGAGCTCGCTCTGCCCTGCTCCTAGACCCCTCGCACGCCTCGCTACGATTGATACTTCCCGAGTTACCCCGATTTAAAATTTTGGGTTTCTAGAAACCCAGAATAGTTCCTCGCTCGTAACTCGGAAACTATCAGCCGCAGAGAGCCGGGACTTCGACTTCCTGTCGGGTAATGGTACTACCTATGACCCCCTGGCCTCAGCTGGATAGGTTTTACTGAGGTGGGCAATGGGCAATTTGCCCAGTGCTATCAATAGGGGTCTGCGGGGGACCAATCCCTAAGGAAACCGCGTCTCTCTACTCCCAATAGTTTGGGAGCTACCTCCGTCCAAAGTTTTGCCAAGTGGCAGTAAGGTTCAATTTCCTCCAACTTTGGACGGTCGTATCTCCGGCGCTATTGGGGATAGAGGGGGGGTGTTTGGGTTTTTTCCCGTCGGTTTTTCGCGGCCTACCCCTTGGTGGTGAGGGTTTGACACGCGCAGGTCGTGTCGTGAATTCGGTAATCCGAGGGTCGGATCCTGTTCTACCCTACCTCAAAACTTCCGTAGTGAAAACCGCGATCGCGTCGGACTGGTATTGACCGAGTTATCGCTGTCCGAAACTTGGTCGGTCAGCAATTTCGGCGTATCGGTCAGACTTCGGACAGTCGTATCTCCGCACCTATCTGTCGGAGCGAGCTGGGGTTTTCTTAGGGGTGTTTGGCAGGTTGCCTAGTGTCGTGCGCTACCCCTAGTTGGGGTCGCAAGACGTAAGGTGGAATTTGCCTATTTAAGGGCTACGGTTGGCTAGAGTACTCTATACCTCACCCTCCTTCGAAAACCCGAACTCGCTGTGACACCTGTACACTGAGTTATTTAAACTCTAAATTTAAAACCTAAAACCTAAGATGGCCGCTTGGGCTCGAAATCTTGAGTATAGGCGCTAGGGTGGTGGTCTTTGGGCTTGATAATGACCCAAGGTGGTATCTGGACCTGCCCCCGTGTTGGTTAGGACCTTCCTTACCCCCTTCACCCCTATACCCAAAATCTACAATTTAAAAAATTAATATTTAGAAAACTATAATACCTATTGTAAAATTTTAAAAACCTAAAAATAGTTTAAACTAATACCTATTTACACAAAAAATTTTAAGATTCTATTTTAACTACTTCTATTTTTAAATTAAGGGGGTAGTTTTTTGTGGATTTTCAAAATTCTGTATCTCCCGGGTTTTTAGCGCGATCGTGATGCTAATTTCGGATTCGGGTAGGTCTTGACGAGCCCTACAGCCTTTCATTCATGACCCGGGAGGTTTCCATACAGAATTTTGAAAATAAAAAATATTTAAAATTTTCCAACTTTGAAAATCTGTAGCTCAGCTTGGGGTGGTCGGATGATCTCGCCCGAAGTGTCGTTTGTCTTGTCTCGGCGCCCTGCGCCCGGCTGCACCCTCTTCTTCTCCCGGCACCCTCTGGATCACTGACCTCGTGGTTTAGGTTATTCGGGAAATTCCCGAATAACTCCGTGGCCAGTGGGAATTCCGGGAATCCGAAAGCACCCTCGGGTGGGGGCCGCAAAGGTGCACAAAACTTCACTTTCCACTGGCTTCTAGCTTTTATGCCTGATTTTTAATTCCACTTTTTATTGAGTTTTTAACACAAACCACGTGGCGGTTTCGCACTTTTAATTTGTTTAAAAATCGGGGGATGCTCCGATTTCCAAAACACTTTCACTATTATGTAGATCCAATTTTTCCGCACCTTTTGATATATCGCACTTGTTGGTACACTTTGGATTTACCACTTTTATGATTTTTTATGTGGATTTTGCCACTTGGACGCGCGCGGTCAGGTTGGGGTTCTCAAGAGCAACTGGTTAGGTTAGGTTAGGTTAGGTTAGGTTAGGTTAGGTTAGGTTAGGTTAGGTTAGGTTAGGTTAGGTTAGGTTAGGTTAGGTTAGGTTAGGTTAGGTTAGGTTAGGTTAGGTTAGGTTAGGTTAGGTTAGGTTAGGTTAGGTTAGGTTAGGTTAGGTTAGGTTAGGTTAGGTTAGGTTAGGTTAGGTTAGGTTAGGTTAGGTTAGGTTAGGTTAGGTTAGGTTAGGTTAGGTTAGGTTAGGTTAGGTTAGGTTAGGTTAGGTTAGGTTAGGTTAGGTTAGGTTAGGTTAGGTTAGGTTAGGTTAGGTTAGGTTAGGTTAGGTTAGGTTAGGTTAGGTTAGGTTAGGTTAGGTTAGGTTAGGTTAGGTTAGGTTAGGTTAGGTTAGGTTAGGTTAGGTTAGGTTAGGTTAGGTTAGGTTAGGTTAGGTTAGGTTAGGTTAGGTTAGGTTAGGTTAGGTTAGGTTAGGTTAGGTTAGGTTAGGTTAGGTTAGGTTAGGTTAGGTTAGGTTAGGTTAGGTTAGGTTAGGTTAGGTTAGGTTAGGTTAGGTTAGGTTAGGTTAGGTTAGGTTAGGTTAGGTTAGGTTAGGTTAGGTTAGGTTAGGTTAGGTTAGGTTAGGTTAGGTTAGGTTAGGTTAGGTTAGGTTAGGTTAGGTTAGGTTAGGTTAGGTTAGGTTAGGTTAGGTTAGGTTAGGTTAGGTTAGGTTAGGTTAGGTTAGGTTAGGTTAGGTTAGGTTAGGTTAGGTTAGGTTAGGTTAGGTTAGGTTAGGTTAGGTTAGGTTAGGTTAGGTTAGGTTAGGTTAGGTTAGGTTAGGTTAGGTTAGGTTAGGTTAGGTTAGGTTAGGTTAGGTTAGGTTAGGTTAGGTTAGGTTAGGTTAGGTTAGGTTAGGTTAGGTTAGGTTAGGTTAGGTTAGGTTAGGTTAGGTTAGGTTAGGTTAGGTTAGGTTAGGTTAGGTTAGGTTAGGTTAGGTTAGGTTAGGTTAGGTTAGGTTAGGTTAGGTTAGGTTAGGTTAGGTTAGGTTAGGTTAGGTTAGGTTAGGTTAGGTTAGGTTAGGTTAGGTTAGGTTAGGTTAGGTTAGGTTAGGTTAGGTTAGGTTAGGTTAGGTTAGGTTAGGTTAGGTTAGGTTAGGTTAGGTTAGGTTAGGTTAGGTTAGGTTAGGTTAGGTTAGGTTAGGTTAGGTTAGGTTAGGTTAGGTTAGGTTAGGTTAGGTTAGGTTAGGTTAGGTTAGGTTAGGTTAGGTTAGGTTAGGTTAGGTTAGGTTAGGTTAGGTTAGGTTAGGTTAGGTTAGGTTAGGTTAGGTTAGGTTAGGTTAGGTTAGGTTAGGTTAGGTTAGGTTAGGTTAGGTTAGGTTAGGTTAGGTTAGGTTAGGTTAGGTTAGGTTAGGTTAGGTTAGGTTAGGTTAGGTTAGGTTAGGTTAGGTTAGGTTAGGTTAGGTTAGGTTAGGTTAGGTTAGGTTAGGTTAGGTTAGGTTAGGTTAGGTTAGGTTAGGTTAGGTTAGGTTAGGTTAGGTTAGGTTAGGTTAGGTTAGGTTAGGTTAGGTTAGGTTAGGTTAGGTTAGGTTAGGTTAGGTTAGGTTAGGTTAGGTTAGGTTAGGTTAGGTTAGGTTAGGTTAGGTTAGGTTAGGTTAGGTTAGGTTAGGTTAGGTTAGGTTAGGTTAGGTTAGGTTAGGTTAGGTTAGGTTAGGTTAGGTTAGGTTAGGTTAGGTTAGGTTAGGTTAGGTTAGGTTAGGTTAGGTTAGGTTAGGTTAGGTTAGGTTAGGTTAGGTTAGGTTAGGTTAGGTTAGGTTAGGTTAGGTTAGGTTAGGTTAGGTTAGGTTAGGTTAGGTTAGGTTAGGTTAGGTTAGGTTAGGTTAGGTTAGGTTAGGTTAGGTTAGGTTAGGTTAGGTTAGGTTAGGTTAGGTTAGGTTAGGTTAGGTTAGGTTAGGTTAGGTTAGGTTAGGTTAGGTTAGGTTAGGTTAGGTTAGGTTAGGTTAGGTTAGGTTAGGTTAGGTTAGGTTAGGTTAGGTTAGGTTAGGTTAGGTTAGGTTAGGTTAGGTTAGGTTAGGTTAGGTTAGGTTAGGTTAGGTTAGGTTAGGTTAGGTTAGGTTAGGTTAGGTTAGGTTAGGTTAGGTTAGGTTAGGTTAGGTTAGGTTAGGTTAGGTTAGGTTAGGTTAGGTTAGGTTAGGTTAGGTTAGGTTAGGTTAGGTTAGGTTAGGTTAGGTTAGGTTAGGTTAGGTTAGGTTAGGTTAGGTTAGGTTAGGTTAGGTTAGGTTAGGTTAGGTTAGGTTAGGTTAGGTTAGGTTAGGTTAGGTTAGGTTAGGTTAGGTTAGGTTAGGTTAGGTTAGGTTAGGTTAGGTTAGGTTAGGTTAGGTTAGGTTAGGTTAGGTTAGGTTAGGTTAGGTTAGGTTAGGTTAGGTTAGGTTAGGTTAGGTTAGGTTAGGTTAGGTTAGGTTAGGTTAGGTTAGGTTAGGTTAGGTTAGGTTAGGTTAGGTTAGGTTAGGTTAGGTTAGGTTAGGTTAGGTTAGGTTAGGTTAGGTTAGGTTAGGTTAGGTTAGGTTAGGTTAGGTTAGGTTAGGTTAGGTTAGGTTAGGTTAGGTTAGGTTAGGTTAGGTTAGGTTAGGTTAGGTTAGGTTAGGTTAGGTTAGGTTAGGTTAGGTTAGGTTAGGTTAGGTTAGGTTAGGTTAGGTTAGGTTAGGTTAGGTTAGGTTAGGTTAGGTTAGGTTAGGTTAGGTTAGGTTAGGTTAGGTTAGGTTAGGTTAGGTTAGGTTAGGTTAGGTTAGGTTAGGTTAGGTTAGGTTAGGTTAGGTTAGGTTAGGTTAGGTTAGGTTAGGTTAGGTTAGGTTAGGTTAGGTTAGGTTAGGTTAGGTTAGGTTAGGTTAGGTTAGGTTAGGTTAGGTTAGGTTAGGTTAGGTTAGGTTAGGTTAGGTTAGGTTAGGTTAGGTTAGGTTAGGTTAGGTTAGGTTAGGTTAGGTTAGGTTAGGTTAGGTTAGGTTAGGTTAGGTTAGGTTAGGTTAGGTTAGGTTAGGTTAGGTTAGGTTAGGTTAGGTTAGGTTAGGTTAGGTTAGGTTAGGTTAGGTTAGGTTAGGTTAGGTTAGGTTAGGTTAGGTTAGGTTAGGTTAGGTTAGGTTAGGTTAGGTTAGGTTAGGTTAGGTTAGGTTAGGTTAGGTTAGGTTAGGTTAGGTTAGGTTAGGTTAGGTTAGGTTAGGTTAGGTTAGGTTAGGTTAGGTTAGGTTAGGTTAGGTTAGGTTAGGTTAGGTTAGGTTAGGTTAGGTTAGGTTAGGTTAGGTTAGGTTAGGTTAGGTTAGGTTAGGTTAGGTTAGGTTAGGTTAGGTTAGGTTAGGTTAGGTTAGGTTAGGTTAGGTTAGGTTAGGTTAGGTTAGGTTAGGTTAGGTTAGGTTAGGTTTTTTTTTTTTTTTTTTTTTTTTTTTTATTTTTATTATATAGCTGCTATACTACACGTCTCCAACTATATATGTCGGACCTTTATTTGCTACCCTTTCATTCCAGTTCCATCATGTATGCCTCTCGCACTTTCTTACTGCATACTTGTTCTTCTTTCATTCTTCTCTTTCTTTCTTTATTACTTAATTGCTTGTGCTTGTGCTTACCATCTTCCTACTCTAAACTACCTATCCTTTTTTCTGTTACTTGGGGTAAATAATGCTATGCGGCGGCAATCTTTATTTTTACTTTTCATTGTCATTACAATTGTGTGTCTTAATCTAGCTTTACATTTTTAGCTTATTATTAACATTACTACATTCTTATTTTCGTTTTATTTATTTCCTTGTATTTAATACATAATTCATTTTATATTGATTACATTTGTTATTTGTTACATTCAATTTATTTATACATTTCTATTACTTATTCATTCTATTATCTCTTACATCATATTTATCATATTACATTATTTCTTGCATTATAGTTCTTAACATATATATTAATTACATTTGTTATTTATTACATTCAATTTATTTATACATTTCTATTACTTATTCATTCTATTGTCTCTTACATCATGTTTATCATTTTACATTGTTTCTTACATTATATTTCTTAGCATAGATACATCATTCTTCCTGTTCTTACACATATTTGCTTAGTATATATTTTACATTCATATCTTATTACCTTCATGTTTTTTATTTAATTAGCTTTTTCTTCTGCTGTAGTGCTTTTTCTATATTTATTGGTGCTATTATTTGCTATTATTTATTGAGTACTTATTTTTCTTATTTATATTTATCTATTGGTTCCTATCTATTGTATTATTTACTATGTTCTAATCTATTATTATTATTATTGTTATTTCTAATTATTTTATTCTTCGTTACTTAATTGTTTATTGTATTTGCTCTATTTTGTATGCTGTATAATAAATCTTTCTAATGTGCTTACATTAGTAGTTTATTAGTTGCTGTTATATGTGGGTTGTGTTTGTGCGTTTTTCACTGTTGTAGCTAATGTTACATACATGTGAATTTGTTCGCTATGTGTTATTGTTGTTTGTGTTGTTGTAGTGTTGCTAAGGTGGTCGCATCGAGATGTTTCCAGCTTAGTTGTTTCTTATATGTAGGCTATTCTCGCTCGGGCTATGCTGTCCCACTTACGTCGGACAGGACATCCCGGGCTGAATGCGTTGTGTGCTGTTTCGTTGTTGTTCGTGTTTTTGCTTTGTTTGCAGTTGACGCATGTTGGCAATTTCCCTTCCTTAGCACTACAGCAGTTTTCTTGCTTATGGTTGCCGCCGCAGTGTCCGCAACACTCGTCTTCTCTGGTGCAGTACCTGAGCGTGTGCCCGTAGCCCAGACACCTTTCCACCCTGACGTTTTGCACGTCCACATGCACTCTTCCCTTCCTTACTACTCGCTGCCATACTTTTGGAGAGACCGAGAGGACCACGTGGCACATCTGCGGGTCTCTGGTGCGCTTGCGGAATTTGGGCAAGATAGCCCTCTCTTCGTTGTGGAGGTCATGAAAAACGTCTTCGTTCTGTCTGACCAGCGCCTCGACAATTTCGTCGTTGCTCTGGTCGTTCAGAACGTCCCGAAGAATGATGAGCGGGTTTTTGTTTTTCATGGTCTCCACAACGAAGTCCCTCTGTTCCTCGAGGATCTTGGTGACGGCGTCTCGCGCCTCCAGTGTCCCGCAGCTTACTATCACCTTCCTGTCTTTCGTCTTCCTTATCCGGTCTATCTCCACTGGCTCTCCCGAGTCTTTTATGCTCTTTCTTACCGCAGAGATGATGTCCTCGTTTGTGTCCATGTCGTTTTTGCTTGTTATCGCAATGGAGTGCAGTGTTCCTCTGTCACGGAGTTCTGGCCCTGTCTTTGGTGGCGGAGTCCAGTCTATGGTGGAGTTTTCTTTCTCTTCGGAGTTGCTTACTTTTCTGCTGTTCTCTCTGCACTTCTCTACTGTCGTCATCATGCTTTTTCCCATTTGTTCTACTTTGTTTACTACTATTTCCATTGCTCCTACTATCCCGCTTTCCACCATTTCCTTGACTCCACCAACACAGCTCTTTGCTTCTGCAGCACTATCTTCCCTTTCTTGGTTCTGCTTCCTTATTTGCTCTACCTGTTCTTTTAATTGTGCTGTGAGCGTCTCCACCTCTCTATTGACTATTAACTGCCTCCTGAACCTTTCGTTTTCCTCGTACATGTATTTTGCTTGGAGGTCTGCATTTGTTTTCGACTCTCTTAGTTCATTGTTCGTCCTCAAGCAGTCGTCCAGTTGTTCTTGCAGCTGCACGATTTCGTCACTGCACTCCATGCTTCTCAGTCTTTCTTTGTACTGTTTGGTTTTCTCCCTCAGGTTTGCCACTTCTGTCTCCAGTTCTTGATTCCGGTCCTCCACTTTTTCTAGTTTCTTTACCAGCTCCTTCACAGTTTCCCGGTCCTTCATCCATCCTCGTTCTTCCATAAGAGCTGAGTTTTCTCTGCTCAGTTTCCCAACTTCTCCTTTTATTATTTGCTTTTTGTTTCTTATTTCTACTATTTCCTGTGCTTGCTTCTGTAGCTGGTTTTCTGTCATTTCTAGTTTTTCCTCTAAGCTCTTTGTCCTTGCTTGATGTTCTGCTTCCTCTTTCTTCTTCTCTGCTTTCCGACCGTTTTTGTAGATACTGTCGACGATCTTTACTAAGTCTGTGACTACGTCCTTTTTTATTTGGGCGCCTGCGAGCTTCTTCATGGCGGCCCTGAAGTTCTCGAAGGAGTCAGCTACGTCTTTCTCATATTTGCTCTGATGTTCTGGTTCGATTTTTGGAGTGACTTCCCTTACTTCCTTGTCGATCTCTTCAGGTCGAGGACTCTCTACCGCCATCTTCTTTCTATGTCCCGCTCTAGTGGCAATCTTGGGAGTTCTGACTGTCGACATTTTGTTGGGTGTAGTATAGTGTGAATGTGTGTGTCGTGTGTAGTGAGTTTTGTGTGTGTGTGTGTGTAATAGTCAGTGGTGGTTTGGTCGTTCAAGTGCGTCCCCTTCCTTTATAAAAGTTGGGGGTGTTCTTGTAGCACGGCGGCAGAGTGTAGTTCTTGTTACAGAACCTTCTCTCCTCCGTACCCACTCTATCGACTGTTGATTGTCCCACTAACTATTTACTCACTGTACATTCAGTCAATTCTAATTAATTAATTATATGCTGTGCCCTGTAAAGGGGGGTCTTTATTTGTGTATTAATTTCTAAGTCCAATAAAATGGGGTCAAATTTATTATTATTATATATTAAAATGTAAAACTAAAATGTAAAATTAAAATTGAATTTGTATTAAATACCCTGTATAGGGGGGTCGATTTCTTATCCTAGTGTCCTGTAAAGGGGGAGTCAATAAATACCTATTCTAATTTAAAATAATTTAAATTTGTCACACTGACCTTAATAATAATAGAGATTTAAAAATTTTTAAAATTCAGGTTACCAATTTTCTGAGAGCTTCTTTGACTCTATGTAGAGCAAGGAGCTCTACAGGTCCTTATTTACTTATTAGCTCTATAATCCAACTTCTATATTAATTTTTTAAAAAGAAAGTTTTTGTTTGGTGCTCTACCTAGAGCTCCACTGTCTATTATTACTCTATTGCTGTTGCCAATACCTGTTTAATTATAAGAAAATTTTTCTAAGTCGAATTTCCTGAAAAAATTTTTTGACTCTATGTAGAGCAGGAGTGCTCTACAGGTCCTTACCTACTACTTACACTCTACTTAAAACTATGTCACACACTTGGGCCCACTTTTGGAAAAATTTTATTTTTCAGCTCTACGTAGAGTCACCAGCTCTATATGTCCCGAAAGTCCTTTCAATTTTAGGGACTTAGCTGAAAACCGCTTATCGATCGGGACTCCCGTTCCCGAGTTATAGATTTTATAAAATTTTTCCAAGTTTCAAAAACACTTAGTATCATCCAATATATGAGGTCTGAGAGGTCTCACTATACTGGTCAATCAACAAAATATAGGGGTAGGGGGTTGAAATTTTTGGGGTAGGAGCGGGAAGGGTTGGTTTGTTGACGCAGGATGGGGGGGGTGGGTTAGGGAGGGGGGGGCCGAAAAAACGTTATTTTTGAGCTAGGGTTGATAGTTTTCGAGTTATTAGGGGTTTTTTGATTTTAGCTTATCTTTACCATCTAAACTTTTGCCGTCGGGTTTTAAGGGGCGCTTTTGTAAAAATCCCGTGACTCCAAGACTACCAGCCCCAAAAGCTCGGGGTAAATTTTGTTATACTAGGTGATGACCAGTCTAGTCGATCCTACTTAAGGAATATTTTTCCACCCTGTCGTTTATTTAATATAGGCCCGGGAATTCCGGGGGTAGTTTTGGCCAGTTTCAAAAAGCTTGTTCGCCCCTTAGGATTGAGATATCAATTTCGCGTTTGTTATGGTCGTATAGGGGGTGACCCAAATTTATCGTCAGGACCTTAAGGGTGATTCCTGGAATTAGGGATGACCGAAATTTTTAATGTTTTTTGAAAAAATCTCGCCGGGGGTGGTTTTTGGGGGTGCCAAATAAAAGATCCACCATAAGATCGCTTCTCCCCAAGAGAACCGATCCGACGTTATTTTTTCGATATCTCCACCCGTTTAGGCGCTAGGGGGTTGACAAACTTAGTTGGTAATGGAGTATTGGACCCTTGTTTTAATTAAAAATCTCCAAAAAATTAACTACCTTATATATACTAATTTTCTTAATTTATATTTACAATCTATGAGTGTCTCCAGCTGCTGGCGCCAATATCGGTGCCGTCGGGTGCGTCGCTCACCCTCGGGAAGCTGGCAAAGTTAGGGGTAGCTGACAACTTTCTGCAAATAGCTCCTGGACTCCTCAATTTCGCCCGGAGGGTGGTGTTGCCGGAACTAAAGTTGCTTGGGAGGATCTCAGAAGTTTTTTCCCGGTGGTCTGGTTTCAGTCGGTGAGGGTTGGTTTTTCCAAGATGACCGACAAAGTTGTTTTTGCGGTTAGTTCAGCAGTACCTGTCACTTTCTATTTCTTCGCGCTCGGAAACCCTTAATTTTAAAAATCTAAACTTGTCTCCTATATTTTCTTTCTTGTTTTGTCTATTTAATTTTATATATTTAAGTTAGGGTAATTTATTAGTTTTAAGTACTATGAGCAAAAACGAGCAATCAACAATTTTTCTCACCTTCACTTAGTCTTTGTCGCTTAAAATAGCTCCTGGATTCCTCAATTTCGCCCGGGGGGTGGTAGTACCGGAATTAAGTTTGCTTCGGAGGGTCCCAGAAGTTCTTCCCAGGTGATCGGGATTAGGTCTGTAGGGTTTTTGTTTTTCCTGAGTAGTCGACCTAGTTGTTTTGCGGTTGGTTTGACGTTACTCTCTCAGGGTTAATTGCTCGCGCTCGGAATCTTATGATTTTAAAAATCCAATTTTTGAGCGTATGTCTGCTTAGCACTATTGCCCTTCTATTTCCACTATAAAAATTTTGGGTCGTCGATTTACTTTCTTAGAAATTGTCATATATTGATTGCTGTGTTATTTTTCTAAGTGTCACCTTAGCTTGGTGGTCTCTGGGTGCTTGAATACTGATGGGAATTTCTTCCTCGTTGCACTTTTGGGATCTTTTCCGAGTCTTCCACCAAGGGTGAGACTTGTCTTGCTCGTCACTGTTGTATTTTTGATTTTTGGCAACACGTGGTTTTTATATTTTCGCCTCCTGTGTCCAGGATTTTCACCGGAAAAATCCGGGAATGGTCTTGATTTGTCCGGGGGGCCAAAATGGACCTCACCACAGTTCCAAAACGTTTTGTCCTCGATCGTTTTGGCGATTTAGGGGCGTTTATATAAAATTTTAGGGTTATGTTACCACACTTTTTTCCAAAATTTCGTCCGATTTCAAAAATAATTGTATCACTATATAGCTTGTCACAGCACGATTAAAATGATATATCACACTTATGTATCACTTCGAAAAAACCCACTTGAACGATTTTTTGAGCGCGGAGCGACTTAAAAACGTGGCGCACGGCACGGGGGGCACGGCGTGACTGGTTAGGTTAGGTTAGGTTAGGTTAGGTTAGGTTAGGTTAGGTTAGGTTAGGTTAGGTTAGGTTAGGTTAGGTTAGGTTAGGTTAGGTTAGGTTAGGTTAGGTTAGGTTAGGTTAGGTTAGGTTAGGTTAGGTTAGGTTAGGTTAGGTTAGGTTAGGTTAGGTTAGGTTAGGTTAGGTTAGGTTAGGTTAGGTTAGGTTAGGTTAGGTTAGGTTAGGTTAGGTTAGGTTAGGTTAGGTTAGGTTAGGTTAGGTTAGGTTAGGTTAGGTTAGGTTAGGTTAGGTTAGGTTAGGTTAGGTTAGGTTAGGTTAGGTTAGGTTAGGTTAGGTTAGGTTAGGTTAGGTTAGGTTAGGTTAGGTTAGGTTAGGTTAGGTTAGGTTAGGTTAGGTTAGGTTAGGTTAGGTTAGGTTAGGTTAGGTTAGGTTAGGTTAGGTTAGGTTAGGTTAGGTTAGGTTAGGTTAGGTTAGGTTAGGTTAGGTTAGGTTAGGTTAGGTTAGGTTAGGTTAGGTTAGGTTAGGTTAGGTTAGGTTAGGTTAGGTTAGGTTAGGTTAGGTTAGGTTAGGTTAGGTTAGGTTAGGTTAGGTTAGGTTAGGTTAGGTTAGGTTAGGTTAGGTTAGGTTAGGTTAGGTTAGGTTAGGTTAGGTTAGGTTAGGTTAGGTTAGGTTAGGTTAGGTTAGGTTAGGTTAGGTTAGGTTAGGTTAGGTTAGGTTAGGTTAGGTTAGGTTAGGTTAGGTTAGGTTAGGTTAGGTTAGGTTAGGTTAGGTTAGGTTAGGTTAGGTTAGGTTAGGTTAGGTTAGGTTAGGTTAGGTTAGGTTAGGTTAGGTTAGGTTAGGTTAGGTTAGGTTAGGTTAGGTTAGGTTAGGTTAGGTTAGGTTAGGTTAGGTTAGGTTAGGTTAGGTTAGGTTAGGTTAGGTTAGGTTAGGTTAGGTTAGGTTAGGTTAGGTTAGGTTAGGTTAGGTTAGGTTAGGTTAGGTTAGGTTAGGTTAGGTTAGGTTAGGTTAGGTTAGGTTAGGTTAGGTTAGGTTAGGTTAGGTTAGGTTAGGTTAGGTTAGGTTAGGTTAGGTTAGGTTAGGTTAGGTTAGGTTAGGTTAGGTTAGGTTAGGTTAGGTTAGGTTAGGTTAGGTTAGGTTAGGTTAGGTTAGGTTAGGTTAGGTTAGGTTAGGTTAGGTTAGGTTAGGTTAGGTTAGGTTAGGTTAGGTTAGGTTAGGTTAGGTTAGGTTAGGTTAGGTTAGGTTAGGTTAGGTTAGGTTAGGTTAGGTTAGGTTAGGTTAGGTTAGGTTAGGTTAGGTTAGGTTAGGTTAGGTTAGGTTAGGTTAGGTTAGGTTAGGTTAGGTTAGGTTAGGTTAGGTTAGGTTAGGTTAGGTTAGGTTAGGTTAGGTTAGGTTAGGTTAGGTTAGGTTAGGTTAGGTTAGGTTAGGTTAGGTTAGGTTAGGTTAGGTTAGGTTAGGTTAGGTTAGGTTAGGTTAGGTTAGGTTAGGTTAGGTTAGGTTAGGTTAGGTTAGGTTAGGTTAGGTTAGGTTAGGTTAGGTTAGGTTAGGTTAGGTTAGGTTAGGTTAGGTTAGGTTAGGTTAGGTTAGGTTAGGTTAGGTTAGGTTAGGTTAGGTTAGGTTAGGTTAGGTTAGGTTAGGTTAGGTTAGGTTAGGTTAGGTTAGGTTAGGTTAGGTTAGGTTAGGTTAGGTTAGGTTAGGTTAGGTTAGGTTAGGTTAGGTTAGGTTAGGTTAGGTTAGGTTAGGTTAGGTTAGGTTAGGTTAGGTTAGGTTAGGTTAGGTTAGGTTAGGTTAGGTTAGGTTAGGTTAGGTTAGGTTAGGTTAGGTTAGGTTAGGTTAGGTTAGGTTAGGTTAGGTTAGGTTAGGTTAGGTTAGGTTAGGTTAGGTTAGGTTAGGTTAGGTTAGGTTAGGTTAGGTTAGGTTAGGTTAGGTTAGGTTAGGTTAGGTTAGGTTAGGTTAGGTTAGGTTAGGTTAGGTTAGGTTAGGTTAGGTTAGGTTAGGTTAGGTTAGGTTAGGTTAGGTTAGGTTAGGTTAGGTTAGGTTAGGTTAGGTTAGGTTAGGTTAGGTTAGGTTAGGTTAGGTTAGGTTAGGTTAGGTTAGGTTAGGTTAGGTTAGGTTAGGTTAGGTTAGGTTAGGTTAGGTTAGGTTAGGTTAGGTTAGGTTAGGTTAGGTTAGGTTAGGTTAGGTTAGGTTAGGTTAGGTTAGGTTAGGTTAGGTTAGGTTAGGTTAGGTTAGGTTAGGTTAGGTTAGGTTAGGTTAGGTTAGGTTAGGTTAGGTTAGGTTAGGTTAGGTTAGGTTAGGTTAGGTTAGGTTAGGTTAGGTTAGGTTAGGTTAGGTTAGGTTAGGTTAGGTTAGGTTAGGTTAGGTTAGGTTAGGTTAGGTTAGGTTAGGTTAGGTTAGGTTAGGTTAGGTTAGGTTAGGTTAGGTTAGGTTAGGTTAGGTTAGGTTAGGTTAGGTTAGGTTAGGTTAGGTTAG
>OY039079.1:0-22500 GCA_955850985.1 Elophila nymphaeata | reverse complement strand
TTAGTTGTTTTTGGGTGTGGGGTGTGTTGCGCATTATTTCACTGTTGTAGCTAACGTTACATACATGTGAAGTTGTTTGCTGTGTATTGTTGTTTGTTTGTGTTGTGTAGTGGTGTTGCTAAGGTGGTCGCATCAAGATGTTTCCAACTTAGTTGCTTTTTAGATGTAAGCTATTCTCGCACGGGCTATGCTGTCCCACTTACGTCGGACAGGACATCCCGGGCTGAATGCGTTGTGTGCTGTGTCGTTGTTATCTGTGTTTTTATTTTGTTTGCAATTTACGCATGTTGGCAATTTTCCCTCTTTAGCACTACAGCAGTTTATTTGTTTATGGTTGCCGCCGCAGTGTCCACAACACTCGTCTTCTCTGGTGCAGTACCTGAGTGTGTGCCCGTAGCCCAGGCACCTCGAGCACTGCACCAGGGGTGATTGGTCTTCCACCCTGACGTTCTGTACGTCCACGTGCACTCTTCCCTTCCTTATTACTCTCTGCCATACTGTTGGGGAGACCGAGAGGACCACGTGGCACATCTGCGGGTCTCTGGTGCGTTTACGGTATTTGGGCAAGATAGTCCTTTCTTCATTGTGGAGGTCATGAAAGACATCTTCGTTCTGTCTGACCAGTGCCTCGACTATTTCGTCGTTGCTCTGGTCGTTCAGAACGTCCCGAAGAATGATGAGCGGGTTTTTGTTTCTCATGGTCTCCACAACGAAGTCCCTCTGCTTCTCGAGGATCTTAGTAACGGTGTCTCGCGCCTCCAGTGTCCCGCAGCTGACTATGACCTTTTGGTCTCTAGTCTTCCGTATTCGGTCGATCTCGACGACAGCCCCTGACTCTTTCAGTATCTTTCTGACTTTGGCAATGATTTCATCTCCAGTGTTTTGTTTGCTTTCTTCACTTATGGCAATGGAGTGCAGAGTTTTCTTCCTGTCCGGTGTGCAGTTGTTGAGTTCTACTTGATTTAGCCTATATTCCTTTTCCCTTTCTTTGCTTTCTCCATTTTCTGCTTTGCGTACTTTATTGCATATCTTCTCTGCCATTTCCTCCATTACCTTAACGACTCTTCTTTCGGTGGCGCTAATTTTGTCCTCTCTTTCCTGATTTGCCTTTTCAAATCTTTCCATTGCCACTTCCATTTCTTTGTTTATCTTGAGCTGTCTCCTAAATCCTTCATTTTCTTCAGTTAACTTTCTTATTTGAATTTTTTCATTTTCCAGGTCTACTTCCACTAGTTCCCTTTCCAGTATTCCTTTGCTCAGCTCTTCTCGGAGATCTCTTACTTCATCTTCGGTTGGCTTCGACTCTAGGTCCAATTTCTTTTTTAGTTGCTCCACTTCCATCTTGTACATTTTTTCCCTGTTTTGAAGGTTCACATTTCTGTTCCTTAGTTGTTCCAGCTCTTCTTGCATTCCTTTCACTGTCACAAAGTCCTTTCTCCATCCTCTGTCCTCTATGAGTGAGGAGTTTTCCCTGCTTAGACCCTCTATCTTCTTTTCTAGTTTTGTTACTTCTTTTCCTCTGTTTTTCAGTTCTTCTATTTGCTTTTCAGCTTCTTCTAGCTTCTTCTTGGTTTCCTCTATATTCTCCCTGTACTCTGCTTCCTCCTTATTCTTCTCTGCTTTCCGACCGTTTTTGTAGATCCTGTCGACGATCTTTACCAGGTCTGTGACTACGTCCTTTTTTACGCCTGTGAGCTTCTTCATGGCGGCCCTGAAGTTCTCGAAGGAGTCAGCTACCTCTTTCTCGTATATATTTTGCTGCTCTGGTTTAATATTCGGAGTAACTTCCTTTACTTCCTTGTCGATCTCTTCAGGTCGAGGACTTTCTAACGCCATCTTCTTCTTATGTCCCGCTCTTGTGGCCACTTTAGGAGTTCTGACCATTGCCATTCTGTTGGGTGTAGTATAGCGTGAATGTGAGTGTCGTGTGTAGTGAGTTGTGTGTGTTTGTGCAATAGACAGTGGTGATTTGGCCGTTCAAGTGCGTCCCCTTCCTTTATAAAAGTTGGGGGTGTTCTTGTAGCACGGCGGCAGAGTGTAGTTCTTGTTATAGAACCTTCTCTCCCCCGTACCCACTCTATCGACTGTTGATTGTCCCACTAACTATTTGCTCACTGTACATTCAGTCAATTCTAATTATTTAATTATATGCTGTGCCCTGTAAAGGGGGGTCTTATTTGCTAATTAGTTCCTAAGCTATCCAATAAAATGGAGTCAAATTTGTTATTATTTATTTATTAAAATGTAAAATTGAAATTAAATTTAAAATTAAATTGAATTTAAAATGCCCTGTATAGGGGGGTCAATTTCTTATATCCTAATGTCCTGTAAAGGGGGAGTCAATAATTACCTATTCTAGTTTAAAATAATTTACAGTTAAAATCCTGAAAACAGGTTGTCTTATGCTAGGTAAGTAGATAATAGGTGTATAAAAATAAAAATTCCAAAATTAAAATAATAATAATTAAAGTAAAATTCAATAATAGGTGTATAAAAATTTCAAAGTTAAAATAATAATAATTAAATGGATATACAATTTTTGTGCTCTACCTAGAGTCACCGTCTATGGTTTGTATAATTACCGTTTGTTAGCTATTTCTATAGTCAGAATTAAGATTTGTCAGGATTAATGCTAGAAAAAATTTTTTCTCTATGTAGAGCAGGAGTGCTCTATGAGTCCTTATGGGTCTCTACCTATTGCCTACTAACTACTTACGTTTTTAAATTTAACTTACACCTAAAATCTGAAAAAATTTTTGACCGACTCTATGTAGAGTATCCAGCTCTATATTTCAAAAAGGTCCTTTCAATTTTGAGTCCTTGGGTGCAAACCGCTTGTCGATCGGGGCACCCGTTCCCGAGTTATAGATTTTTTAAAATTTTTTCAGATTTAAAAACACTTAGAAAAATTCCAATATATGAGGACCGAGAGGTCTCACTAGACTGGTCAACCGGCTAAAAGTAGGGGTAGGGGGTTGAAATTTTTTGGGGTAGGAGCGGGGTGGGCAGGTTTGTTGACGCAGGATGGGGGGGTTAGGTTAGGGAAGGGGGGGCCAAAAAATCGTTATTTTCGCGCTGGGACCTATAGTTTTTGAGATATTAGGGGTTTTTTGAAATCACCTTATCTTTACCATCTTATATTTTATCGCTGGATGCCTAAGGGGTTTTTTCCAAAAATTCCCTGTATCTCCCAAACTATATGTCCAAAACGCTCGGGGTAAATTTTGTTCTGCGGGCCGGTGACCAGTCCAATTTGCCCCGCTTAAAATGAATTTTTTCACCCTGCTATTTTTATTGTAGGGATGCGGAAGTATAAGGGGTAGTTTTTTGCCAACTTCAAAAAGCGGGTTCGACCCTTAGGAACGAGATATCGCTGTCGTTTAAAGTGCGGGGGTGTATAGGACAACCCAAATTTATCGTCAGGACCGAGAGGGTGGTTTTTGGACGCCGGGAAACCCAAAATTTTTTAAGATTTTGGAAAAAATCTCACCGGGGGTGGTTTTTGGGGGTGTCAAATAAAAGATCCACCTTATGATCGCTTCTCCCCAAGAGAACCGATCCGATGTTATTTTCGCGATATCTCGCCCCGTTTAGGCGCTAGGGGGTTGACAAACTTAAGTGGTAATGGTGGTTGGGACCCCTGTTTTACTTAAAAATCTATAAATAATTCCCTATATATTTTAAAATTATACTAAAAATTATTACTAATTGTCCAGTAGTGTCTCCAACTGCTGGCGCCGGTGTCGGTGTCGCTGGATCTGTCGCTCACCCTCAGGAGTCCGGCAAACTTAGGGGAGGCTGACAATTTTCTGCAAATGGCTCCTGGTGCCTTCAACTTCGCTCGGAGGGTGGTGGTGCCGGAACTAATGTTGCTAAGGAAGACCCCAGAAGTTTTTCCCAGGTGGTCAGGATCCAATCGGTGGGGGTTGGTTTTCTATATATAGCCGCCCAAGTTCGTTTTGCAGGTAATCCAGTGTCACTTGTCTCAGTTTATATCCTCGCGCTCGGAAACCCTTAGTTTTAAAAATCCAAAAACTTCACTAATATGTTCTATACAGTTTTGCCTGTCTATTTGAGCAATAAAAAGTTAGGGTTGTCGATTTGATTTTTGACTTATAGTCGATGTCAGTACACTTACAAGTTTTTTGCGATGTCACCTTAAGTTGGTAGGCTCTGGATGCTCGAGTCCTTGTCCGATTTTGATTCTGTAAGCTGCTCCGGGGTCCCCTCGGTGTCCCCGACCTTAGGTGATATAGGCCTGGGGTCCAAGTCCTGGAACAGCTGATTTGGTGAGCACGTGGTTTTTATTTTTCTTCTTCCCGTGTCCCGAATTCCCACGATAAAAATCTGGAATGTGTCTCGGGGGGTCCGGGGGGTGAAAAAGGTCCTCGCCACAGTTCCAAAAGTATGGGTCCTCGATCGTTTTCCAGAGTTATCGCGGTCAATCCAAAATTTTTAGGTTGTGTCACATGTGATTTTCCACAAATTTTCTTTGATTTTCACTTCACATATATCACTGTGTAGGTCTCGGAAGCACGAATTGAATGATATATTACACTTGTATATTGTCGCGAGTTTTACCACTTTGGCGATTTTTCGAGCGCGGAGCGACTTAAAAACGTGGCGCACGGCACGGAGTGCGGGGTGGAACTGGTTAGGTTAGGTTAGGTTAGGTTAGGTTAGGTTAGGTTAGGTTAGGTTAGGTTAGGTTAGGTTAGGTTAGGTTAGGTTAGGTTAGGTTAGGTTAGGTTAGGTTAGGTTAGGTTAGGTTAGGTTAGGTTAGGTTAGGTTAGGTTAGGTTAGGTTAGGTTAGGTTAGGTTAGGTTAGGTTAGGTTAGGTTAGGTTAGGTTAGGTTAGGTTAGGTTAGGTTAGGTTAGGTTAGGTTAGGTTAGGTTAGGTTAGGTTAGGTTAGGTTAGGTTAGGTTAGGTTAGGTTAGGTTAGGTTAGGTTAGGTTAGGTTAGGTTAGGTTAGGTTAGGTTAGGTTAGGTTAGGTTAGGTTAGGTTAGGTTAGGTTAGGTTAGGTTAGGTTAGGTTAGGTTAGGTTAGGTTAGGTTAGGTTAGGTTAGGTTAGGTTAGGTTAGGTTAGGTTAGGTTAGGTTAGGTTAGGTTAGGTTAGGTTAGGTTAGGTTAGGTTAGGTTAGGTTAGGTTAGGTTAGGTTAGGTTAGGTTAGGTTAGGTTAGGTTAGGTTAGGTTAGGTTAGGTTAGGTTAGGTTAGGTTAGGTTAGGTTAGGTTAGGTTAGGTTAGGTTAGGTTAGGTTAGGTTAGGTTAGGTTAGGTTAGGTTAGGTTAGGTTAGGTTAGGTTAGGTTAGGTTAGGTTAGGTTAGGTTAGGTTAGGTTAGGTTAGGTTAGGTTAGGTTAGGTTAGGTTAGGTTAGGTTAGGTTAGGTTAGGTTAGGTTAGGTTAGGTTAGGTTAGGTTAGGTTAGGTTAGGTTAGGTTAGGTTAGGTTAGGTTAGGTTAGGTTAGGTTAGGTTAGGTTAGGTTAGGTTAGGTTAGGTTAGGTTAGGTTAGGTTAGGTTAGGTTAGGTTAGGTTAGGTTAGGTTAGGTTAGGTTAGGTTAGGTTAGGTTAGGTTAGGTTAGGTTAGGTTAGGTTAGGTTAGGTTAGGTTAGGTTAGGTTAGGTTAGGTTAGGTTAGGTTAGGTTAGGTTAGGTTAGGTTAGGTTAGGTTAGGTTAGGTTAGGTTAGGTTAGGTTAGGTTAGGTTAGGTTAGGTTAGGTTAGGTTAGGTTAGGTTAGGTTAGGTTAGGTTAGGTTAGGTTAGGTTAGGTTAGGTTAGGTTAGGTTAGGTTAGGTTAGGTTAGGTTAGGTTAGGTTAGGTTAGGTTAGGTTAGGTTAGGTTAGGTTAGGTTAGGTTAGGTTAGGTTAGGTTAGGTTAGGTTAGGTTAGGTTAGGTTAGGTTAGGTTAGGTTAGGTTAGGTTAGGTTAGGTTAGGTTAGGTTAGGTTAGGTTAGGTTAGGTTAGGTTAGGTTAGGTTAGGTTAGGTTAGGTTAGGTTAGGTTAGGTTAGGTTAGGTTAGGTTAGGTTAGGTTAGGTTAGGTTAGGTTAGGTTAGGTTAGGTTAGGTTAGGTTAGGTTAGGTTAGGTTAGGTTAGGTTAGGTTAGGTTAGGTTAGGTTAGGTTAGGTTAGGTTAGGTTAGGTTAGGTTAGGTTAGGTTAGGTTAGGTTAGGTTAGGTTAGGTTAGGTTAGGTTAGGTTAGGTTAGGTTAGGTTAGGTTAGGTTAGGTTAGGTTAGGTTAGGTTAGGTTAGGTTAGGTTAGGTTAGGTTAGGTTAGGTTAGGTTAGGTTAGGTTAGGTTAGGTTAGGTTAGGTTAGGTTAGGTTAGGTTAGGTTAGGTTAGGTTAGGTTAGGTTAGGTTAGGTTAGGTTAGGTTAGGTTAGGTTAGGTTAGGTTAGGTTAGGTTAGGTTAGGTTAGGTTAGGTTAGGTTAGGTTAGGTTAGGTTAGGTTAGGTTAGGTTAGGTTAGGTTAGGTTAGGTTAGGTTAGGTTAGGTTAGGTTAGGTTAGGTTAGGTTAGGTTAGGTTAGGTTAGGTTAGGTTAGGTTAGGTTAGGTTAGGTTAGGTTAGGTTAGGTTAGGTTAGGTTAGGTTAGGTTAGGTTAGGTTAGGTTAGGTTAGGTTAGGTTAGGTTAGGTTAGGTTAGGTTAGGTTAGGTTAGGTTAGGTTAGGTTAGGTTAGGTTAGGTTAGGTTAGGTTAGGTTAGGTTAGGTTAGGTTAGGTTAGGTTAGGTTAGGTTAGGTTAGGTTAGGTTAGGTTAGGTTAGGTTAGGTTAGGTTAGGTTAGGTTAGGTTAGGTTAGGTTAGGTTAGGTTAGGTTAGGTTAGGTTAGGTTAGGTTAGGTTAGGTTAGGTTAGGTTAGGTTAGGTTAGGTTAGGTTAGGTTAGGTTAGGTTAGGTTAGGTTAGGTTAGGTTAGGTTAGGTTAGGTTAGGTTAGGTTAGGTTAGGTTAGGTTAGGTTAGGTTAGGTTAGGTTAGGTTAGGTTAGGTTAGGTTAGGTTAGGTTAGGTTAGGTTAGGTTAGGTTAGGTTAGGTTAGGTTAGGTTAGGTTAGGTTAGGTTAGGTTAGGTTAGGTTAGGTTAGGTTAGGTTAGGTTAGGTTAGGTTAGGTTAGGTTAGGTTAGGTTAGGTTAGGTTAGGTTAGGTTAGGTTAGGTTAGGTTAGGTTAGGTTAGGTTAGGTTAGGTTAGGTTAGGTTAGGTTAGGTTAGGTTAGGTTAGGTTAGGTTAGGTTAGGTTAGGTTAGGTTAGGTTAGGTTAGGTTAGGTTAGGTTAGGTTAGGTTAGGTTAGGTTAGGTTAGGTTAGGTTAGGTTAGGTTAGGTTAGGTTAGGTTAGGTTAGGTTAGGTTAGGTTAGGTTAGGTTAGGTTAGGTTAGGTTAGGTTAGGTTAGGTTAGGTTAGGTTAGGTTAGGTTAGGTTAGGTTAGGTTAGGTTAGGTTAGGTTAGGTTAGGTTAGGTTAGGTTAGGTTAGGTTAGGTTAGGTTAGGTTAGGTTAGGTTAGGTTAGGTTAGGTTAGGTTAGGTTAGGTTAGGTTAGGTTAGGTTAGGTTAGGTTAGGTTAGGTTAGGTTAGGTTAGGTTAGGTTAGGTTAGGTTAGGTTAGGTTAGGTTAGGTTAGGTTAGGTTAGGTTAGGTTAGGTTAGGTTAGGTTAGGTTAGGTTAGGTTAGGTTAGGTTAGGTTAGGTTAGGTTAGGTTAGGTTAGGTTAGGTTAGGTTAGGTTAGGTTAGGTTAGGTTAGGTTAGGTTAGGTTAGGTTAGGTTAGGTTAGGTTAGGTTAGGTTAGGTTAGGTTAGGTTAGGTTAGGTTAGGTTAGGTTAGGTTAGGTTAGGTTAGGTTAGGTTAGGTTAGGTTAGGTTAGGTTAGGTTAGGTTAGGTTAGGTTAGGTTAGGTTAGGTTAGGTTAGGTTAGGTTAGGTTAGGTTAGGTTAGGTTAGGTTAGGTTAGGTTAGGTTAGGTTAGGTTAGGTTAGGTTAGGTTAGGTTAGGTTAGGTTAGGTTAGGTTAGGTTAGGTTAGGTTAGGTTAGGTTAGGTTAGGTTAGGTTAGGTTAGGTTAGGTTAGGTTAGGTTAGGTTAGGTTAGGTTAGGTTAGGTTAGGTTAGGTTAGGTTAGGTTAGGTTAGGTTAGGTTAGGTTAGGTTAGGTTAGGTTAGGTTAGGTTAGGTTAGGTTAGGTTAGGTTAGGTTAGGTTAGGTTAGGTTAGGTTAGGTTAGGTTAGGTTAGGTTAGGTTAGGTTAGGTTAGGTTAGGTTAGGTTAGGTTAGGTTAGGTTAGGTTAGGTTAGGTTAGGTTAGGTTAGGTTAGGTTAGGTTAGGTTAGGTTAGGTTAGGTTAGGTTAGGTTAGGTTAGGTTAGGTTAGGTTAGGTTAGGTTAGGTTAGGTTAGGTTAGGTTAGGTTAGGTTAGGTTAGGTTAGGTTAGGTTAGGTTAGGTTAGGTTAGGTTAGGTTAGGTTAGGTTAGGTTAGGTTAGGTTAGGTTAGGTTAGGTTAGGTTAGGTTAGGTTAGGTTAGGTTAGGTTAGGTTAGGTTAGGTTAGGTTAGGTTAGGTTAGGTTAGGTTAGGTTAGGTTAGGTTAGGTTAGGTTAGGTTAGGTTAGGTTAGGTTAGGTTAGGTTAGGTTAGGTTAGGTTAGGTTAGGTTAGGTTAGGTTAGGTTAGGTTAGGTTAGGTTAGGTTAGGTTAGGTTAGGTTAGGTTAGGTTAGGTTAGGTTAGGTTAGGTTAGGTTAGGTTAGGTTAGGTTAGGTTAGGTTAGGTTAGGTTAGGTTAGGTTAGGTTAGGTTAGGTTAGGTTAGGTTAGGTTAGGTTAGGTTAGGTTAGGTTAGGTTAGGTTAGGTTAGGTTAGGTTAGGTTAGGTTAGGTTAGGTTAGGTTAGGTTAGGTTAGGTTAGGTTAGGTTAGGTTAGGTTAGGTTAGGTTAGGTTAGGTTAGGTTAGGTTAGGTTAGGTTAGGTTAGGTTAGGTTAGGTTAGGTTAGGTTAGGTTAGGTTAGGTTAGGTTAGGTTAGGTTAGGTTAGGTTAGGTTAGGTTAGGTTAGGTTAGGTTAGGTTAGGTTAGGTTAGGTTAGGTTAGGTTAGGTTAGGTTAGGTTAGGTTAGGTTAGGTTAGGTTAGGTTAGGTTAGGTTAGGTTAGGTTAGGTTAGGTTAGGTTAGGTTAGGTTAGGTTAGGTTAGGTTAGGTTAGGTTAGGTTAGGTTAGGTTAGGTTAGGTTAGGTTAGGTTAGGTTAGGTTAGGTTAGGTTAGGTTAGGTTAGGTTAGGTTAGGTTAGGTTAGGTTAGGTTAGGTTAGGTTAGGTTAGGTTAGGTTAGGTTAGGTTAGGTTAGGTTAGGTTAGGTTAGGTTAGGTTAGGTTAGGTTAGGTTAGGTTAGGTTAGGTTAGGTTAGGTTAGGTTAGGTTAGGTTAGGTTAGGTTAGGTTAGGTTAGGTTAGGTTAGGTTAGGTTAGGTTAGGTTAGGTTAGGTTAGGTTAGGTTAGGTTAGGTTAGGTTAGGTTAGGTTAGGTTAGGTTAGGTTAGGTTAGGTTAGGTTAGGTTAGGTTAGGTTAGGTTAGGTTAGGTTAGGTTAGGTTAGGTTAGGTTAGGTTAGGTTAGGTTAGGTTAGGTTAGGTTAGGTTAGGTTAGGTTAGGTTAGGTTAGGTTAGGTTAGGTTAGGTTAGGTTAGGTTAGGTTAGGTTAGGTTAGGTTAGGTTAGGTTAGGTTAGGTTAGGTTAGGTTAGGTTAGGTTAGGTTAGGTTAGGTTAGGTTAGGTTAGGTTAGGTTAGGTTAGGTTAGGTTAGGTTAGGTTAGGTTAGGTTAGGTTAGGTTAGGTTAGGTTAGGTTAGGTTAGGTTAGGTTAGGTTAGGTTAGGTTAGGTTAGGTTAGGTTAGGTTAGGTTAGGTTAGGTTAGGTTAGGTTAGGTTAGGTTAGGTTAGGTTAGGTTAGGTTAGGTTAGGTTAGGTTAGGTTAGGTTAGGTTAGGTTAGGTTAGGTTAGGTTAGGTTAGGTTAGGTTAGGTTAGGTTAGGTTAGGTTAGGTTAGGTTAGGTTAGGTTAGGTTAGGTTAGGTTAGGTTAGGTTAGGTTAGGTTAGGTTAGGTTAGGTTAGGTTAGGTTAGGTTAGGTTAGGTTAGGTTAGGTTAGGTTAGGTTAGGTTAGGTTAGGTTAGGTTAGGTTAGGTTAGGTTAGGTTAGGTTAGGTTAGGTTAGGTTAGGTTAGGTTAGGTTAGGTTAGGTTAGGTTAGGTTAGGTTAGGTTAGGTTAGGTTAGGTTAGGTTAGGTTAGGTTAGGTTAGGTTAGGTTAGGTTAGGTTAGGTTAGGTTAGGTTAGGTTAGGTTAGGTTAGGTTAGGTTAGGTTAGGTTAGGTTAGGTTAGGTTAGGTTAGGTTAGGTTAGGTTAGGTTAGGTTAGGTTAGGTTAGGTTAGGTTAGGTTAGGTTAGGTTAGGTTAGGTTAGGTTAGGTTAGGTTAGGTTAGGTTAGGTTAGGTTAGGTTAGGTTAGGTTAGGTTAGGTTAGGTTAGGTTAGGTTAGGTTAGGTTAGGTTAGGTTAGGTTAGGTTAGGTTAGGTTAGGTTAGGTTAGGTTAGGTTAGGTTAGGTTAGGTTAGGTTAGGTTAGGTTAGGTTAGGTTAGGTTAGGTTAGGTTAGGTTAGGTTAGGTTAGGTTAGGTTAGGTTAGGTTAGGTTAGGTTAGGTTAGGTTAGGTTAGGTTAGGTTAGGTTAGGTTAGGTTAGAGGTTAGGTTAGGTTAGGTTAGGTTAGGTTAGGTTAGGTTAGGTTAGGTTAGGTTAGGTTAGGTTAGGTTAGGTTAGGTTAGGTTAGGTTAGGTTAGGTTAGGTTAGGTTAGGTTAGGTTAGGTTAGGTTAGGTTAGGTTAGGTTAGGTTAGGTTAGGTTAGGTTAGGTTAGGTTAGGTTAGGTTAGGTTAGGTTAGGTTAGGTTAGGTTAGGTTAGGTTAGGTTAGGTTAGGTTAGGTTAGGTTAGGTTAGGTTAGGTTAGGTTAGGTTAGGTTAGGTTAGGTTAGGTTAGGTTAGGTTAGGTTAGGTTAGGTTAGGTTAGGTTAGGTTAGGTTAGGTTAGGTTAGGTTAGGTTAGGTTAGGTTAGGTTAGGTTAGGTTAGGTTAGGTTAGGTTAGGTTAGGTTAGGTTAGGTTAGGTTAGGTTAGGTTAGGTTAGGTTAGGTTAGGTTAGGTTAGGTTAGGTTAGGTTAGGTTAGGTTAGGTTAGGTTAGGTTAGGTTAGGTTAGGTTAGGTTAGGTTAGGTTAGGTTAGGTTAGGTTAGGTTAGGTTAGGTTAGGTTAGGTTAGGTTAGGTTAGGTTAGGTTAGGTTAGGTTAGGTTAGGTTAGGTTAGGTTAGGTTAGGTTAGGTTAGGTTAGGTTAGGTTAGGTTAGGTTAGGTTAGGTTAGGTTAGGTTAGGTTAGGTTAGGTTAGGTTAGGTTAGGTTAGGTTAGGTTAGGTTAGGTTAGGTTAGGTTAGGTTAGGTTAGGTTAGGTTAGGTTAGGTTAGGTTAGGTTAGGTTAGGTTAGGTTAGGTTAGGTTAGGTTAGGTTAGGTTAGGTTAGGTTAGGTTAGGTTAGGTTAGGTTAGGTTAGGTTAGGTTAGGTTAGGTTAGGTTAGGTTAGGTTAGGTTAGGTTAGGTTAGGTTAGGTTAGGTTAGGTTAGGTTAGGTTAGGTTAGGTTAGGTTAGGTTAGGTTAGGTTAGGTTAGGTTAGGTTAGGTTAGGTTAGGTTAGGTTAGGTTAGGTTAGGTTAGGTTAGGTTAGGTTAGGTTAGGTTAGGTTAGGTTAGGTTAGGTTAGGTTAGGTTAGGTTAGGTTAGGTTAGGTTAGGTTAGGTTAGGTTAGGTTAGGTTAGGTTAGGTTAGGTTAGGTTAGGTTAGGTTAGGTTAGGTTAGGTTAGGTTAGGTTAGGTTAGGTTAGGTTAGGTTAGGTTAGGTTAGGTTAGGTTAGGTTAGGTTAGGTTAGGTTAGGTTAGGTTAGGTTAGGTTAGGTTAGGTTAGGTTAGGTTAGGTTAGGTTAGGTTAGGTTAGGTTAGGTTAGGTTAGGTTAGGTTAGGTTAGGTTAGGTTAGGTTAGGTTAGGTTAGGTTAGGTTAGGTTAGGTTAGGTTAGGTTAGGTTAGGTTAGGTTAGGTTAGGTTAGGTTAGGTTAGGTTAGGTTAGGTTAGGTTAGGTTAGGTTAGGTTAGGTTAGGTTAGGTTAGGTTAGGTTAGGTTAGGTTAGGTTAGGTTAGGTTAGGTTAGGTTAGGTTAGGTTAGGTTAGGTTAGGTTAGGTTAGGTTAGGTTAGGTTAGGTTAGGTTAGGTTAGGTTAGGTTAGGTTAGGTTAGGTTAGGTTAGGTTAGGTTAGGTTAGGTTAGGTTAGGTTAGGTTAGGTTAGGTTAGGTTAGGTTAGGTTAGGTTAGGTTAGGTTAGGTTAGGTTAGGTTAGGTTAGGTTAGGTTAGGTTAGGTTAGGTTAGGTTAGGTTAGGTTAGGTTAGGTTAGGTTAGGTTAGGTTAGGTTAGGTTAGGTTAGGTTAGGT
Organism: Elophila nymphaeata; assembly: GCA_955850985.1. Taxonomy (NCBI): domain Eukaryota; kingdom Metazoa; phylum Arthropoda; class Insecta; order Lepidoptera; family Crambidae; genus Elophila; species Elophila nymphaeata. The sequence continues at coordinate 10,058 of OY039079.1, read as the reverse complement.
TAGGTTAGGTTAGGTTAGGTTAGGTTAGGTTAGGTTAGGTTAGGTTAGGTTAGGTTAGGTTAGGTTAGGTTAGGTTAGGTTAGGTTAGGTTAGGTTAGGTTAGGTTAGGTTAGGTTAGGTTAGGTTAGGTTAGGTTAGGTTAGGTTAGGTTAGGTTAGGTTAGGTTAGGTTAGGTTAGGTTAGGTTAGGTTAGGTTAGGTTAGGTTAGGTTAGGTTAGGTTAGGTTAGGTTAGGTTAGGTTAGGTTAGGTTAGGTTAGGTTAGGTTAGGTTAGGTTAGGTTAGGTTAGGTTAGGTTAGGTTAGGTTAGGTTAGGTTAGGTTAGGTTAGGTTAGGTTAGGTTAGGTTAGGTTAGGTTAGGTTAGGTTAGGTTAGGTTAGGTTAGGTTAGGTTAGGTTAGGTTAGGTTAGGTTAGGTTAGGTTAGGTTAGGTTAGGTTAGGTTAGGTTAGGTTAGGTTAGGTTAGGTTAGGTTAGGTTAGGTTAGGTTAGGTTAGGTTAGGTTAGGTTAGGTTAGGTTAGGTTAGGTTAGGTTAGGTTAGGTTAGGTTAGGTTAGGTTAGGTTAGGTTAGGTTAGGTTAGGTTAGGTTAGGTTAGGTTAGGTTAGGTTAGGTTAGGTTAGGTTAGGTTAGGTTAGGTTAGGTTAGGTTAGGTTAGGTTAGGTTAGGTTAGGTTAGGTTAGGTTAGGTTAGGTTAGGTTAGGTTAGGTTAGGTTAGGTTAGGTTAGGTTAGGTTAGGTTAGGTTAGGTTAGGTTAGGTTAGGTTAGGTTAGGTTAGGTTAGGTTAGGTTAGGTTAGGTTAGGTTAGGTTAGGTTAGGTTAGGTTAGGTTAGGTTAGGTTAGGTTAGGTTAGGTTAGGTTAGGTTAGGTTAGGTTAGGTTAGGTTAGGTTAGGTTAGGTTAGGTTAGGTTAGGTTAGGTTAGGTTAGGTTAGGTTAGGTTAGGTTAGGTTAGGTTAGGTTAGGTTAGGTTAGGTTAGGTTAGGTTAGGTTAGGTTAGGTTAGGTTAGGTTAGGTTAGGTTAGGTTAGGTTAGGTTAGGTTAGGTTAGGTTAGGTTAGGTTAGGTTAGGTTAGGTTAGGTTAGGTTAGGTTAGGTTAGGTTAGGTTAGGTTAGGTTAGGTTAGGTTAGGTTAGGTTAGGTTAGGTTAGGTTAGGTTAGGTTAGGTTAGGTTAGGTTAGGTTAGGTTAGGTTAGGTTAGGTTAGGTTAGGTTAGGTTAGGTTAGGTTAGGTTAGGTTAGGTTAGGTTAGGTTAGGTTAGGTTAGGTTAGGTTAGGTTAGGTTAGGTTAGGTTAGGTTAGGTTAGGTTAGGTTAGGTTAGGTTAGGTTAGGTTAGGTTAGGTTAGGTTAGGTTAGGTTAGGTTAGGTTAGGTTAGGTTAGGTTAGGTTAGGTTAGGTTAGGTTAGGTTAGGTTAGGTTAGGTTAGGTTAGGTTAGGTTAGGTTAGGTTAGGTTAGGTTAGGTTAGGTTAGGTTAGGTTAGGTTAGGTTAGGTTAGGTTAGGTTAGGTTAGGTTAGGTTAGGTTAGGTTAGGTTAGGTTAGGTTAGGTTAGGTTAGGTTAGGTTAGGTTAGGTTAGGTTAGGTTAGGTTAGGTTAGGTTAGGTTAGGTTAGGTTAGGTTAGGTTAGGTTAGGTTAGGTTAGGTTAGGTTAGGTTAGGTTAGGTTAGGTTAGGTTAGGTTAGGTTAGGTTAGGTTAGGTTAGGTTAGGTTAGGTTAGGTTAGGTTAGGTTAGGTTAGGTTAGGTTAGGTTAGGTTAGGTTAGGTTAGGTTAGGTTAGGTTAGGTTAGGTTAGGTTAGGTTAGGTTAGGTTAGGTTAGGTTAGGTTAGGTTAGGTTAGGTTAGGTTAGGTTAGGTTAGGTTAGGTTAGGTTAGGTTAGGTTAGGTTAGGTTAGGTTAGGTTAGGTTAGGTTAGGTTAGGTTAGGTTAGGTTAGGTTAGGTTAGGTTAGGTTAGGTTAGGTTAGGTTAGGTTAGGTTAGGTTAGGTTAGGTTAGGTTAGGTTAGGTTAGGTTAGGTTAGGTTAGGTTAGGTTAGGTTAGGTTAGGTTAGGTTAGGTTAGGTTAGGTTAGGTTAGGTTAGGTTAGGTTAGGTTAGGTTAGGTTAGGTTAGGTTAGGTTAGGTTAGGTTAGGTTAGGTTAGGTTAGGTTAGGTTAGGTTAGGTTAGGTTAGGTTAGGTTAGGTTAGGTTAGGTTAGGTTAGGTTAGGTTAGGTTAGGTTAGGTTAGGTTAGGTTAGGTTAGGTTAGGTTAGGTTAGGTTAGGTTAGGTTAGGTTAGGTTAGGTTAGGTTAGGTTAGGTTAGGTTAGGTTAGGTTAGGTTAGGTTAGGTTAGGTTAGGTTAGGTTAGGTTAGGTTAGGTTAGGTTAGGTTAGGTTAGGTTAGGTTAGGTTAGGTTAGGTTAGGTTAGGTTAGGTTAGGTTAGGTTAGGTTAGGTTAGGTTAGGTTAGGTTAGGTTAGGTTAGGTTAGGTTAGGTTAGGTTAGGTTAGGTTAGGTTAGGTTAGGTTAGGTTAGGTTAGGTTAGGTTAGGTTAGGTTAGGTTAGGTTAGGTTAGGTTAGGTTAGGTTAGGTTAGGTTAGGTTAGGTTAGGTTAGGTTAGGTTAGGTTAGGTTAGGTTAGGTTAGGTTAGGTTAGGTTAGGTTAGGTTAGGTTAGGTTAGGTTAGGTTAGGTTAGGTTAGGTTAGGTTAGGTTAGGTTAGGTTAGGTTAGGTTAGGTTAGGTTAGGTTAGGTTAGGTTAGGTTAGGTTAGGTTAGGTTAGGTTAGGTTAGGTTAGGTTAGGTTAGGTTAGGTTAGGTTAGGTTAGGTTAGGTTAGGTTAGGTTAGGTTAGGTTAGGTTAGGTTAGGTTAGGTTAGGTTAGGTTAGGTTAGGTTAGGTTAGGTTAGGTTAGGTTAGGTTAGGTTAGGTTAGGTTAGGTTAGGTTAGGTTAGGTTAGGTTAGGTTAGGTTAGGTTAGGTTAGGTTAGGTTAGGTTAGGTTAGGTTAGGTTAGGTTAGGTTAGGTTAGGTTAGGTTAGGTTAGGTTAGGTTAGGTTAGGTTAGGTTAGGTTAGGTTAGGTTAGGTTAGGTTAGGTTAGGTTAGGTTAGGTTAGGTTAGGTTAGGTTAGGTTAGGTTAGGTTAGGTTAGGTTAGGTTAGGTTAGGTTAGGTTAGGTTAGGTTAGGTTAGGTTAGGTTAGGTTAGGTTAGGTTAGGTTAGGTTAGGTTAGGTTAGGTTAGGTTAGGTTAGGTTAGGTTAGGTTAGGTTAGGTTAGGTTAGGTTAGGTTAGGTTAGGTTAGGTTAGGTTAGGTTAGGTTAGGTTAGGTTAGGTTAGGTTAGGTTAGGTTAGGTTAGGTTAGGTTAGGTTAGGTTAGGTTAGGTTAGGTTAGGTTAGGTTAGGTTAGGTTAGGTTAGGTTAGGTTAGGTTAGGTTAGGTTAGGTTAGGTTAGGTTAGGTTAGGTTAGGTTAGGTTAGGTTAGGTTAGGTTAGGTTAGGTTAGGTTAGGTTAGGTTAGGTTAGGTTAGGTTAGGTTAGGTTAGGTTAGGTTAGGTTAGGTTAGGTTAGGTTAGGTTAGGTTAGGTTAGGTTAGGTTAGGTTAGGTTAGGTTAGGTTAGGTTAGGTTAGGTTAGGTTAGGTTAGGTTAGGTTAGGTTAGGTTAGGTTAGGTTAGGTTAGGTTAGGTTAGGTTAGGTTAGGTTAGGTTAGGTTAGGTTAGGTTAGGTTAGGTTAGGTTAGGTTAGGTTAGGTTAGGTTAGGTTAGGTTAGGTTAGGTTAGGTTAGGTTAGGTTAGGTTAGGTTAGGTTAGGTTAGGTTAGGTTAGGTTAGTTAGGTTAGGTTAGGTTAGGTTAGGTTAGGTTAGGTTAGGTTAGGTTAGGTTAGGTTAGGTTAGGTTAGGTTAGGTTAGGTTAGGTTAGGTTAGGTTAGGTTAGGTTAGGTTAGGTTAGGTTAGGTTAGGTTAGGTTAGGTTAGGTTAGGTTAGGTTAGGTTAGGTTAGGTTAGGTTAGGTTAGGTTAGGTTAGGTTAGGTTAGGTTAGGTTAGGTTAGGTTAGGTTAGGTTAGGTTAGGTTAGGTTAGGTTAGGTTAGGTTAGGTTAGGTTAGGTTAGGTTAGGTTAGGTTAGGTTAGGTTAGGTTAGGTTAGGTTAGGTTAGGTTAGGTTAGGTTAGGTTAGGTTAGGTTAGGTTAGGTTAGGTTAGGTTAGGTTAGGTTAGGTTAGGTTAGGTTAGGTTAGGTTAGGTTAGGTTAGGTTAGGTTAGGTTAGGTTAGGTTAGGTTAGGTTAGGTTAGGTTAGGTTAGGTTAGGTTAGGTTAGGTTAGGTTAGGTTAGGTTAGGTTAGGTTAGGTTAGGTTAGGTTAGGTTAGGTTAGGTTAGGTTAGGTTAGGTTAGGTTAGGTTAGGTTAGGTTAGGTTAGGTTAGGTTAGGTTAGGTTAGGTTAGGTTAGGTTAGGTTAGGTTAGGTTAGGTTAGGTTAGGTTAGGTTAGGTTAGGTTAGGTTAGGTTAGGTTAGGTTAGGTTAGGTTAGGTTAGGTTAGGTTAGGTTAGGTTAGGTTAGGTTAGGTTAGGTTAGGTTAGGTTAGGTTAGGTTAGGTTAGGTTAGGTTAGGTTAGGTTAGGTTAGGTTAGGTTAGGTTAGGTTAGGTTAGGTTAGGTTAGGTTAGGTTAGGTTAGGTTAGGTTAGGTTAGGTTAGGTTAGGTTAGGTTAGGTTAGGTTAGGTTAGGTTAGGTTAGGTTAGGTTAGGTTAGGTTAGGTTAGGTTAGGTTAGGTTAGGTTAGGTTAGGTTAGGTTAGGTTAGGTTAGGTTAGGTTAGGTTAGGTTAGGTTAGGTTAGGTTAGGTTAGGTTAGGTTAGGTTAGGTTAGGTTAGGTTAGGTTAGGTTAGGTTAGGTTAGGTTAGGTTAGGTTAGGTTAGGTTAGGTTAGGTTAGGTTAGGTTAGGTTAGGTTAGGTTAGGTTAGGTTAGGTTAGGTTAGGTTAGGTTAGGTTAGGTTAGGTTAGGTTAGGTTAGGTTAGGTTAGGTTAGGTTAGGTTAGGTTAGGTTAGGTTAGGTTAGGTTAGGTTAGGTTAGGTTAGGTTAGGTTAGGTTAGGTTAGGTTAGGTTAGGTTAGGTTAGGTTAGGTTAGGTTAGGTTAGGTTAGGTTAGGTTAGGTTAGGTTAGGTTAGGTTAGGTTAGGTTAGGTTAGGTTAGGTTAGGTTAGGTTAGGTTAGGTTAGGTTAGGTTAGGTTAGGTTAGGTTAGGTTAGGTTAGGTTAGGTTAGGTTAGGTTAGGTTAGGTTAGGTTAGGTTAGGTTAGGTTAGGTTAGGTTAGGTTAGGTTAGGTTAGGTTAGGTTAGGTTAGGTTAGGTTAGGTTAGGTTAGGTTAGGTTAGGTTAGGTTAGGTTAGGTTAGGTTAGGTTAGGTTAGGTTAGGTTAGGTTAGGTTAGGTTAGGTTAGGTTAGGTTAGGTTAGGTTAGGTTAGGTTAGGTTAGGTTAGGTTAGGTTAGGTTAGGTTAGGTTAGGTTAGGTTAGGTTAGGTTAGGTTAGGTTAGGTTAGGTTAGGTTAGGTTAGGTTAGGTTAGGTTAGGTTAGGTTAGGTTAGGTTAGGTTAGGTTAGGTTAGGTTAGGTTAGGTTAGGTTAGGTTAGGTTAGGTTAGGTTAGGTTAGGTTAGGTTAGGTTAGGTTAGGTTAGGTTAGGTTAGGTTAGGTTAGGTTAGGTTAGGTTAGGTTAGGTTAGGTTAGGTTAGGTTAGGTTAGGTTAGGTTAGGTTAGGTTAGGTTAGGTTAGGTTAGGTTAGGTTAGGTTAGGTTAGGTTAGGTTAGGTTAGGTTAGGTTAGGTTAGGTTAGGTTAGGTTAGGTTAGGTTAGGTTAGGTTAGGTTAGGTTAGGTTAGGTTAGGTTAGGTTAGGTTAGGTTAGGTTAGGTTAGGTTAGGTTAGGTTAGGTTAGGTTAGGTTAGGTTAGGTTAGGTTAGGTTAGGTTAGGTTAGGTTAGGTTAGGTTAGGTTAGGTTAGGTTAGGTTAGGTTAGGTTAGGTTAGGTTAGGTTAGGTTAGGTTAGGTTAGGTTAGGTTAGGTTAGGTTAGGTTAGGTTAGGTTAGGTTAGGTTAGGTTAGGTTAGGTTAGGTTAGGTTAGGTTAGGTTAGGTTAGGTTAGGTTAGGTTAGGTTAGGTTAGGTTAGGTTAGGTTAGGTTAGGTTAGGTTAGGTTAGGTTAGGTTAGGTTAGGTTAGGTTAGGTTAGGTTAGGTTAGGTTAGGTTAGGTTAGGTTAGGTTAGGTTAGGTTAGGTTAGGTTAGGTTAGGTTAGGTTAGGTTAGGTTAGGTTAGGTTAGGTTAGGTTAGGTTAGGTTAGGTTAGGTTAGGTTAGGTTAGGTTAGGTTAGGTTAGGTTAGGTTAGGTTAGGTTAGGTTAGGTTAGGTTAGGTTAGGTTAGGTTAGGTTAGGTTAGGTTAGGTTAGGTTAGGTTAGGTTAGGTTAGGTTAGGTTAGGTTAGGTTAGGTTAGGTTAGGTTAGGTTAGGTTAGGTAGGTTAGGTTAGGTTAGGTTAGGTTAGGTTAGGTTAGGTTAGGTTAGGTTAGGTTAGGTTAGGTTAGGTTAGGTTAGGTTAGGTTAGGTTAGGTTAGGTTAGGTTAGGTTAGGTTAGGTTAGGTTAGGTTAGGTTAGGTTAGGTTAGGTTAGGTTAGGTTAGGTTAGGTTAGGTTAGGTTAGGTTAGGTTAGGTTAGGTTAGGTTAGGTTAGGTTAGGTTAGGTTAGGTTAGGTTAGGTTAGGTTAGGTTAGGTTAGGTTAGGTTAGGTTAGGTTAGGTTAGGTTAGGTTAGGTTAGGTTAGGTTAGGTTAGGTTAGGTTAGGTTAGGTTAGGTTAGGTTAGGTTAGGTTAGGTTAGGTTAGGTTAGGTTAGGTTAGGTTAGGTTAGGTTAGGTTAGGTTAGGTTAGGTTAGGTTAGGTTAGGTTAGGTTAGGTTAGGTTAGGTTAGGTTAGGTTAGGTTAGGTTAGGTTAGGTTAGGTTAGGTTAGGTTAGGTTAGGTTAGGTTAGGTTAGGTTAGGTTAGGTTAGGTTAGGTTAGGTTAGGTTAGGTTAGGTTAGGTTAGGTTAGGTTAGGTTAGGTTAGGTTAGGTTAGGTTAGGTTAGGTTAGGTTAGGTTAGGTTAGGTTAGGTTAGGTTAGGTTAGGTTAGGTTAGGTTAGGTTAGGTTAGGTTAGGTTAGGTTAGGTTAGGTTAGGTTAGGTTAGGTTAGGTTAGGTTAGGTTAGGTTAGGTTAGGTTAGGTTAGGTTAGGTTAGGTTAGGTTAGGTTAGGTTAGGTTAGGTTAGGTTAGGTTAGGTTAGGTTAGGTTAGGTTAGGTTAGGTTAGGTTAGGTTAGGTTAGGTTAGGTTAGGTTAGGTTAGGTTAGGTTAGGTTAGGTTAGGTTAGGTTAGGTTAGGTTAGGTTAGGTTAGGTTAGGTTAGGTTAGGTTAGGTTAGGTTAGGTTAGGTTAGGTTAGGTTAGGTTAGGTTAGGTTAGGTTAGGTTAGGTTAGGTTAGGTTAGGTTAGGTTAGGTTAGGTTAGGTTAGGTTAGGTTAGGTTAGGTTAGGTTAGGTTAGGTTAGGTTAGGTTAGGTTAGGTTAGGTTAGGTTAGGTTAGGTTAGGTTAGGTTAGGTTAGGTTAGGTTAGGTTAGGTTAGGTTAGGTTAGGTTAGGTTAGGTTAGGTTAGGTTAGGTTAGGTTAGGTTAGGTTAGGTTAGGTTAGGTTAGGTTAGGTTAGGTTAGGTTAGGTTAGGTTAGGTTAGGTTAGGTTAGGTTAGGTTAGGTTAGGTTAGGTTAGGTTAGGTTAGGTTAGGTTAGGTTAGGTTAGGTTAGGTTAGGTTAGGTTAGGTTAGGTTAGGTTAGGTTAGGTTAGGTTAGGTTAGGTTAGGTTAGGTTAGGTTAGGTTAGGTTAGGTTAGGTTAGGTTAGGTTAGGTTAGGTTAGGTTAGGTTAGGTTAGGTTAGGTTAGGTTAGGTTAGGTTAGGTTAGGTTAGGTTAGGTTAGGTTAGGTTAGGTTAGGTTAGGTTAGGTTAGGTTAGGTTAGGTTAGGTTAGGTTAGGTTAGGTTAGGTTAGGTTAGGTTAGGTTAGGTTAGGTTAGGTTAGGTTAGGTTAGGTTAGGTTAGGTTAGGTTAGGTTAGGTTAGGTTAGGTTAGGTTAGGTTAGGTTAGGTTAGGTTAGGTTAGGTTAGGTTAGGTTAGGTTAGGTTAGGTTAGGTTAGGTTAGGTTAGGTTAGGTTAGGTTAGGTTAGGTTAGGTTAGGTTAGGTTAGGTTAGGTTAGGTTAGGTTAGGTTAGGTTAGGTTAGGTTAGGTTAGGTTAGGTTAGGTTAGGTTAGGTTAGGTTAGGTTAGGTTAGGTTAGGTTAGGTTAGGTTAGGTTAGGTTAGGTTAGGTTAGGTTAGGTTAGGTTAGGTTAGGTTAGGTTAGGTTAGGTTAGGTTAGGTTAGGTTAGGTTAGGTTAGGTTAGGTTAGGTTAGGTTAGGTTAGGTTAGGTTAGGTTAGGTTAGGTTAGGTTAGGTTAGGTTAGGTTAGGTTAGGTTAGGTTAGGTTAGGTTAGGTTAGGTTAGGTTAGGTTAGGTTAGGTTAGGTTAGGTTAGGTTAGGTTAGGTTAGGTTAGGTTAGGTTAGGTTAGGTTAGGTTAGGTTAGGTTAGGTTAGGTTAGGTTAGGTTAGGTTAGGTTAGGTTAGGTTAGGTTAGGTTAGGTTAGGTTAGGTTAGGTTAGGTTAGGTTAGGTTAGGTTAGGTTAGGTTAGGTTAGGTTAGGTTAGGTTAGGTTAGGTTAGGTTAGGTTAGGTTAGGTTAGGTTAGGTTAGGTTAGGTTAGGTTAGGTTAGGTTAGGTTAGGTTAGGTTAGGTTAGGTTAGGTTAGGTTAGGTTAGGTTAGGTTAGGTTAGGTTAGGTTAGGTTAGGTTAGGTTAGGTTAGGTTAGGTTAGGTTAGGTTAGGTTAGGTTAGGTTAGGTTAGGTTAGGTTAGGTTAGGTTAGGTTAGGTTAGGTTAGGTTAGGTTAGGTTAGGTTAGGTTAGGTTAGGTTAGGTTAGGTTAGGTTAGGTTAGGTTAGGTTAGGTTAGGTTAGGTTAGGTTAGGTTAGGTTAGGTTAGGTTAGGTTAGGTTAGGTTAGGTTAGGTTAGGTTAGGTTAGGTTAGGTTAGGTTAGGTTAGGTTAGGTTAGGTTAGGTTAGGTTAGGTTAGGTTAGGTTAGGTTAGGTTAGGTTAGGTTAGGTTAGGTTAGGTTAGGTTAGGTTAGGTTAGGTTAGGTTAGGTTAGGTTAGGTTAGGTTAGGTTAGGTTAGGTTAGGTTAGGTTAGGTTAGGTTAGGTTAGGTTAGGTTAGGTTAGGTTAGGTTAGGTTAGGTTAGGTTAGGTTAGGTTAGGTTAGGTTAGGTTAGGTTAGGTTAGGTTAGGTTAGGTTAGGTTAGGTTAGGTTAGGTTAGGTTAGGTTAGGTTAGGTTAGGTTAGGTTAGGTTAGGTTAGGTTAGGTTAGGTTAGGTTAGGTTAGGTTAGGTTAGGTTAGGTTAGGTTAGGTTAGGTTAGGTTAGGTTAGGTTAGGTTAGGTTAGGTTAGGTTAGGTTAGGTTAGGTTAGGTTAGGTTAGGTTAGGTTAGGTTAGGTTAGGTTAGGTTAGGTTAGGTTAGGTTAGGTTAGGTTAGGTTAGGTTAGGTTAGGTTAGGTTAGGTTAGGTTAGGTTAGGTTAGGTTAGGTTAGGTTAGGTTAGGTTAGGTTAGGTTAGGTTAGGTTAGGTTAGGTTAGGTTAGGTTAGGTTAGGTTAGGTTAGGTTAGGTTAGGTTAGGTTAGGTTAGGTTAGGTTAGGTTAGGTTAGGTTAGGTTAGGTTAGGTTAGGTTAGGTTAGGTTAGGTTAGGTTAGGTTAGGTTAGGTTAGGTTAGGTTAGGTTAGGTTAGGTTAGGTTAGGTTAGGTTAGGTTAGGTTAGGTTAGGTTAGGTTAGGTTAGGTTAGGTTAGGTTAGGTTAGGTTAGGTTAGGTTAGGTTAGGTTAGGTTAGGTTAGGTTAGGTTAGGTTAGGTTAGGTTAGGTTAGGTTAGGTTAGGTTAGGTTAGGTTAGGTTAGGTTAGGTTAGGTTAGGTTAGGTTAGGTTAGGTTAGGTTAGGTTAGGTTAGGTTAGGTTAGGTTAGGTTAGGTTAGGTTAGGTTAGGT